>AWOL01S0088284.1:37150-62343 GCA_000715115.1 Nicotiana otophora | reverse complement strand
TTCAGGTATTATGACTTGTACGCATGGTCGAAATTTAATTTCAGGAAGTTCGGAGTTGATTTGAAAAGAAAATTCTAATTTCAGAAGCCTTAAGTTGGAGGAATTGACTAAAGTGAATTTTGAGTAGACGGCCTCAGAATCAGAATTTGAAGGTTCCAACAGGTTCGTATGATGATTTTGAACTTGGGTGTATGTCCGAATCGGGTTTTGGATGACCCGGGAACGTTTCGGCGCCTATTGTGGAAGTTGGCATTTTGGAAGGATTTTATAAATTTGGGTTGGAGTGCATTTCAATGCTATCGATATCCATTTGTGATTCTAACTCTGGGAATAGCTCCGTATTGTAATTCTGGTATTGGGAATGCGTCCGGATGTGGATTTGGAGGTTCGTAGGTCATTTCGGGGTCATTTGGCGAAAGTTGGAACTTTGAAGGTTTTTGAGAAGTTTGACCGGGGGTGGACCTTTTGATATCAGGTCAAGCTTTAGTACCCTGAGTTGTTTCTAAGGTATTCGATAAATGTAAAGAGATGTACTTATTATTGTGCTCATGTACTTTATTGTAAGCGTGTATCTTGTGATTTGGAAACTTCCTTCTTTTTTTGTGGAGCGGGCAGAACGCCTCCTCAGTATCTCTCGAAATGGGATAAATTCCTTCCTTTCTTGTGGAGCGGGCTGAACGCCTCGGCAGTATATAGAGGTGCATCTCTGATTCGTGTCGTTCGACCCCGATAGTGTACACACTACTCCGGATCGGGCCAAACGACCTTGGCAGAATCGTGCGTTATACCGCTAGTAGTCCGAATATTCACCAGATAAACTTTTCACTGATGTCCGGTATTTTATGGTATTTCTTATCTGATTGGTATTGACATTTGGCATTTATTCTGAAATATCGAGGTAGGATAATGATCGATAATTTTTTGATAAAAAGGAAATAATTAAAACATTATGAAACTTCATATTTCTCCCATATTGCTGTGTACTTTTCAATTATATGAATTATCGTATTATTTATTTAACTGGACCTCTAGTAAGTGTCGATGTCGACCCCTCGTCACTACTCCTCCGGAGTTAGGCTAGATACTTACTGGGTATGCATTGATTTACGTACTCATACTACACTTGCTACACNTCGCGATCTAAAGAAGAAAATCAATAAGGGTTTTCATAAGTAGAAATATTTTGGAGCATGGAGTGATAAAGAAGAATCTACTGGTGATGAGATGGCTAACATATGCTTCATGACATTTGGAGAAAGTGATGAAGATGAATCTGACAATGAAGAAAATGTAAATCTAAGTTTGATGGCAATTGCGGAAACCAGTAAGGAACAATGCAAGAAAAACATAAGAGGAAAGTAGTATCTTGACAGCGTATGTTCCAGACATATGACATGTGACAAACAGCTTTTCAAATCTATCACAAAGCTAGATGGAGGATCGTTCACATGTGGAGATAATTCTAAAGGAAACATCAATGGAGTTGGTAAAGTCTCGCTAAGCCCATCATGTGATGTAGATGATGTATATATTATGGATGAATTAGGATATAATCTGCTAAGTATCAGTCACCTATGTGACAACGAGTATGAGTTACGCTTTTAAAAAAACTGGATGGTCAATTATTGATGAATCCGTTAATTCAGTTCTTTCTAGGAGTAGTGTAATGATCCGACCAGTTATTTTGAGCCCTAGTACGTCATTCAGCGATTTGAGACCTTGAGCAGCTTCACTTCAGGTATTATGACTTGTACGCATGGTCGAAATTTAATTTCAGGAAGTTCGGAGTTGATTTGAAAAGAAAATTCTAATTTCAGAAGCCTTAAGTTGGAGGAATTGACTAAAGTGAATTTTGAGTAGACGGCCTCAGAATCAGAATTTGAAGGTTCCAACAGGTTCGTATGATGATTTTGAACTTGGGTGTATGTCCGAATCGGGTTTGGGATGACCCGGGAACGTTTCGGCGCCTATTGTGGAAGTTGGCATTTTGGAAGGATTTTATAAATTTGGGTTGGAGTGCATTTCAATGCTATCGATATCCATTTGTGATTCTAACTCTGGGAATAGCTCCGTATTGTAATTCTGGTATTGGGAATGCGTCCGGATGTGGATTTGGAGGTTCGTAGGTCATTTCGGGGTCATTTGGCGAAAGTTGGAACTTTGAAGGTTTTTGAGAAGTTTGACCGGGGGTGGACCTTTTGATATCAGGTCAAGCTTTAGTACCCTGAGTTGTTTCTAAGGTATTCGATAAATGTAAAGAGATGTACTTATTATTGTGCTCATGTACTTTATTGTAAGCGTGTATCTTGTGATTTGGAAACTTCCTTCTTTTTTTGTGGAGCGGGCAGAACGCCTCCTCAGTATCTCTCGAAATGGGATAAATTCCTTCCTTTCTTGTGGAGCGGGCTGAACGCCTCGGCAGTATATAGAGGTGCATCTCTGATTCGTGTCGTTCGACCCCGATAGTGTACACACTACTCCGGATCGGGCCAAACGACCTTGGCAGAATCGTGCGTTATACCGCTAGTAGTCCGAATATTCACCAGATAAACTTTTCACTGATGTCCGGTATTTTATGGTATTTCTTATCTGATTGGTATTGACATTTGGCATTTATTCTGAAATATCGAGGTAGGATAATGATCGATAATTTTTTGATAAAAAGGAAATAATTAAAACATTATGAAACTTCATATTTCTCCCATATTGCTGTGTACTTTTCAATTATATGAATTATCGTATTATTTATTTAACTGGACCTCTAGTAAGTGTCGATGTCGACCCCTCGTCACTACTCCTCCGGGGTTAGGCTAGATACTTACTGGGTATGCATTGATTTACGTACTCATACTACACTTGCTACATATTTTGTGCAGGTGCATATATACCCGGTGGTCTTTTGGGCATAGAGGCACGGATGTTGCGGGGAATTACCGTGAGCTACATTTCATGTTATGATCCGCAGCCTGTAAAGTCTCCATCAGAGTTATTAACGTTTCTCCTGTCTAATTTGTATTCCAGACAGATGTTGCATTTTTATTATATTTCCTAGTTGATGCTCATGCACTTGTGACATTGGATTTTGGGTGATTATGGGTTGTTTGGTATTGAAATTATGAAATTATTTTTATCTACTCCGTGAAGTTCTTCTTTTATTATTAAATTAAAGGAAATCATGATTTCATATATTAAAATGAGTAATTTAGTTAATTAATTATGATTGACTTGCCTGACAGCGGTGTTAGGCGCCATCACGACCTATTATGGATTTTGGGTCGTGACAACATGGTATCAGAGCACTAGGTTCACTTAGGTCTCGCGAGTCATGAGCAAGTCTAGTAGAGTCTTGCGGATCGGTACGAAGACGTCTATACTTATCTTTGAGAGGCTACAAGGCTGTTAGGAGCACTTCCCTTCTTGATTCCTCATCGTGCAATTTGATTCCTTTGAGGTTTATACCTTCATCTCCTTCCTATTCAATCTTATGCGACGAGAAGCGCTTGTCATAAATTGGGAATCAAGGAATTGTAATAGTACTACAAATGTGGTGCATGATATTTCTTCCTAAGTATTTGATTAGGCTAGAGTTGTCCCCTTGCGGAAAGCCGTTCTGTCATTTCAGCTCAGTATCAATATTATCTAAGGTTTTGAGATTCGGCATTGATTGTTATGATGATTCGTGTGTGGCTATCGCATAGTATTTATGTACTATGCATCAAGGCAGTGAATAACTTGAGAGGAGGTTTTACTCAGTACATGATTCAGAGATTCAACATTTTATTTCTGGCGGAGGAAAGGCAACCAGATTGAGAATGTTCAGGTTTAGGTTGATGGAGTGACGAGACTTGGTATTTTGAGCGTGGTGGAATTTTTATCCGTGATGTGGTGTCGTCGTCCTTGATTGAACGCGTTAAGGTTCGCCGATATTATGGCCTTTTTCAATATGCCTGCGGGGCAGGGTGTTGTGAAATGGTGCCTGAGAAGCGGTTGTCAGAGATAACGGAGTGTAGCGATTTCGGAATCGAATTGGTACTTCTAGTATTGATGGATCGAGAAAGATGATCTTCTCAGAGGTTTAGATTTGGTGCTGACTCATGTGTTCAGATGTTACAGAGATAGATGCGGGTTTGGAGCAACAATTGGGCAGCGAAGGACGAGGAAGGACATATGGGAGGTGTCTTGCGATGGTTGAATTGTCAGGAGGTCAAGTGTGAAAAGTAGAAGACGAGGAGTTGCCTAAGGGAGAGGGTTTGACCAAAGTGGAAGAGTGGCAGAGTATCATATGGGTTTTGTGGTAGGATAGCCACACTCCTTGAGGGACGCTTAGAGCAAATTGGGAATCATGATGGGCAGTGACCAGGACCATGAATTTTATTTGGATGCAACATGACTTCGAGTTTGGAATGTGTTGTTGGACTTTTAGCTGATGTCAATGGGGAAGGAGGAACCTTGGCGGGTCCTAGGGTTATGTAATTGTAGCTTCAAGCTAAGTGAGAGAGCCCCCACCGTCTATGATTGGATTGTGTAGTTGTCAACTTGTGCGGTTTCTAGTTATCGGTGTATTGATGGGTTATTAAAACTAAGGAAAGAAAACATCAGTGGTAATTTGAGCAAAGGATTTGAGGAATGTGTGTTATCTTTGACCTTATCGGTTCATGTTCAGGTTTTGGGAAGATCCAGAGTCTATGCTTCGTGTGGATGTGATGTATAAGGAGAAGAATTCAGCCAGTTGCTTCTTTGAGAGGGTGTTCATGTGCTAGTAGGGCCTTGGAGTTTGATTATATTCGAGGACAAGTCAGAGTGGGTGACTCTCAACAATGGTCCTAGTAGGTTCAAAATCAAAGTGTGATGCCTAAGGATTTCGAGCCAGTAGTATGGTTAATTATTTGAGCTTTTGCAGTTGATTATGAAAGGTGGCTTGGAGTATTCTACATTATCGTCAGTCTGTGTTGTGGCATTTGAGGAATGAGAGAAAATAACTTTGGATTCATAAAGGGATTTTCAGAATGGGTGTACCAGTTGAAGATGCGAATATGCGCATAAGGAGGGTATGGGATGGTTCGTGGGTTTTGAGACAACGTGGTCTCGTGGAATAAGGTCACTCAGGGTGAGTGCGGATTTGGGTTCATGATGTTTTGAATGGAGCTATTATTATTCCTAAGTCAAGTCCAGAGTAAATTAGAAGAAGTCAGATCGGTTAGCAATGGTTGAATTGGCATAATGGTGGCAATGATCAGTTTCTTCATCTTGTTAAGTTCTACATGTGGTTTGTGGCGGTGCGTGCGAGGCTTGACGACCGTCGTAACTGATTTTATTTGGAGGCATTCGAGTATTATGGCCTGTTATGTGTATATGGATCCCGGAAGAGTTATGGTGGTTTAGACCACTACTTGAGGATTTGTATTTTCTGGGGTTATGGGAATTCAGTCACGTGTTGCAATGGTTCTTCTGAGATGATCTAAGTAAAATGTTTCTCTATGATAAAGTGTTTATTCTATTAGTGGTTCAGGAGTTATGGTGAAATTCTTGTACTGTCGCGTATTGGCATGCTAGGCACAATGAGCGGCATGGGAATTGGAAGTTGATGATCAAGGTTGCCATTTGGTGTTGGCGATAATATCACGAGCTCGGATGAGCAAGAAAGGATTCAGATGGTTAGAGTAAGCTGGTATTATCTTGGGCGTCACCTGAGATCGATGTCCTGTGTAAGAGGCTTTGTGTACTGATTTGCAGCTTTTTGATTTGTTTTATAGCATTAGTGTGGCTGGTGGTATAGATATGCAGGCTGGTTACTTAGTGCGGAAGGTCGTGGGAGCATATCCCACGGGAAGATTGTATAAGTGTGACATGTAGTCACTTAATTGATTAAAGATTTGAAACCAAGTATGGAGATTTGGTACTATCACTAATGTGAGAGTTTAGGACTGAAAGGTGCTCTATTCAGTTGGTTGTGAATTGTGGAAGTTTGTTCCGGATTTGGCGGTTGTTCTTGTGTGTCACGGGAAAAAGGTTTGTTGTGGATCCTTGAAAGGTTATTAGCCCAGTGCGGTACGATCAGAATTGACTCGAGGTCTGTGGATGGATCTAAATTTAAATGTGGGCTCTATATTAGGCCGGATGTATTCCTTTCAGCATAGCGCTATTTTCGGAGGGGTCTTCAGGCCTTGGATGTTATTTATGTTGTTGGCCCTTCCGTGTAGTCTCTATTGTGCCATGTGGGTTGTGAGGCGGTTTGAGTATTCTCACTCGTATTGAGATCCCGTATAGTTTGTGGTGTTATATTAGCAGGATGGCTCTCGAGATACAGATCATTTATTGCACCTTAGTTGTGCTTGAGTTTTATAGTGTATGACGCTACCCGTCTCCCCAGGATTTGTATTATGCACTTGGCGTGCTTATGGTTGATATTCGGGCTTTTCATGAGTATAAGCGTTACAGCTCGATGTGTGTTTTCTTTCAAGTATTATGTATGGATCAGGTAGCACGCTGCCACGGGTATATGGTTGGATCGGGTGGCACGCCATCATGGATACGTTGTTTGGATCGGGGTGGTACGCCGCCACGGGTATCATGGTTGGATCGGGTTGCACACCTCAACGATATCATGTGTGGATCGGGTTACATGCCACAACAGTGTGATATTAAGTATAGTTTCCCATATCTATTATTGTGTGATTTTCTTCTCATTTTCTGAGGAAGGTTCATGACATCTTTTCGGCTGTTTAAATTAGCTACGTGGGTTGAGTAGTTCTTTCCAGAGTTAGTTTCCTTATGTATCACATTTGGGGTTGTAGCTTGTTGGCACATTGTGGCATCATATGAGATTTTTAGCAGTGTCTGAGGTGGCTTATTGCCTGAGCAACTTGTACTGGGTAAGACGAGATTATTGGACCTGGGATCCGTGCGATCAGATTTATATGAAGCATATTAAAGAGCAAATATCGTTATTTGGTTCATAATGAGGTAATGGTTCTTGTTCGGAGGAGAGACTCAATGATTTGTTGACTCGGCAATTGGTTATGAATTCCTACACATCTCCTCCGCCGTGGCAGTATTGCAAGAGTTGGAACAAGACTTATATGGGTTATGAGGTGTGTTGTGAGCATCGAATTCGTGGGATTTCGGCTGTTGTTATCAGGGGATGTTATAATATTCATTTGATTTATGCAGTGCATGGTGTGGATTCCGCGAAGGTATGCAAACATGTATTGGTGCATCGTGTAGTGATTAATACGGTGTTCGTATGTTGGAACCAGACCTGGTAGAGAATTTAAGATGTTGAAATTTGGCTCTAGGGCTTATTTGACTAGATAAAAGGGAGGATTTTCAGGTTTGCTCGAGCAAATATGCTCAACTGGGTTGTGGTAGCACGAGTAGGTCCACGAGGTGTTAAACAATGATTTCGGACAAACTCTAGAGCAGTTCTTAGCACGTTCGAGGACGAACATATGTTTAAGTGAGAGAGAATGTAACGACCCGACTGATCGTTTTGAGCCCTAGTGCGTCATTCAGAGGTTTGAGACCTTGAGCAGCTTCACTTCAGGTATTATGACTTGTACGCATAGTCAAAATTTAATTTCGGGAAGTTCAGAGTTGATTTGGAAAGAAAATTCTAATTTCGGAAGCCTTAAGTTGGAGGAATTGACTAAAGTGGGATTTTGAGTAGACGACCTCAGAATCGAGATTTGAAGGTTCCAACAGGTTCGTATGATGATTTTGGACTTGGGCGTATGTCCAGATCGGGTTTTGGATGACCCGGAAACGTTTCAGCGCCTATTGTGGAAGTTGGCATTTTGGAAGGATTTCATAAATTTGGGTTGGACTGCATTTCAATGCTATCGATGTCCATTTGGATTCTAAGTCTGGGAATAGCTCCGTATGGTGATTCTAGTATTGGGAGCGCGTCCGGATGTGGATTTGGAGATCATTTCGGGGTCATTTGGCGAAAGTTAAAACTTTGAAGGTTTTTGAGAAGTTTGATTGGGAGTAGACTTTTTGATATCGGGGTTGGATTGCGATTCTGTAAGTTGGAGTAGGTCCGTAATGTCAATTATGACTTGTGTGCAAAATTTGAGGTCAATCGGATGTGATTTGATAGGTTTCGGCATCGATTGTAGAAGTTTGAAATTTCAAAGTTCATTAAGTTTGAATTGAAGGGTGATTCGTAGTTTCGATGTTGTTTGGCTCTATTTGAGGCCTCGACTAAGTTCGTAATGTGTTTTGGGGCGTGTTGGTATATTTGATTAAGGTCCGGAGGGCCTCGGGGTGGTTTCGGGTGGTCAACGGATCAACTTGGAGTTTTGTTGTGTTGCTGAAGGGCCTGACTTCTGGTGTAATCGCACCTGCGAAAAAAGGGCCGCAGGTGCGACGTTACAGAAGCGGCAAGGCAAGCGCAGAAGTGAAGTTGGCCAAAAAGCCTGGGGTCGCAGAAGCGGGCACAAATGCGCAGGTGTGCGCGCGCATATGCGCTTGAGGATTGCAGAAGTGGTAGCGCAGATGCACTGCATGGGGCACAGATGCGGGGGCTATTGGGCCGAGCTTGAACTGCACATGCGATGGAATTTCCCCAGGTGCGGAGCCGCAGGAGCGGCTGATGAACCGCATAAGCGGAAATCGTGGCCGAGCAACGTTCTCTTTAAAACGAGAGTTGGGTTCAATTTCACTTCATTCTGTCCATGGGACCCGATTTTGGAGCAGGTTTGGAGTGCCATCTTCATCCTCTATTATGGGGTAAGTGACTTCTTCTCATTTTGGGTTAAATACATGGTTTATATATGGATTTAAACATGAAAATTAGTACAAATTTGAGATTTTGAAGAAAAACCTAAATATTGGTATTCTTGGATTTTAATCACAAAATTGGGCATGAAATTGAGAATAAATCATATATTTGAGTTCATAATGTTATGGGTAATGTTTACCTACGAATATTTTCGAAATCTGGGCACGTGGGCTCGAGGGTTACATTATCGGCTTTTCGAGAGGAGTTGGGAATTTATCTAAATTGATTTGTTATGAGTATTAGAGTATATTTTTATTGGTTTGCACATTGTTTGACTAGTTTTGGAGCGACGGGCATCGATTTGAGGTGTTAGAGGGCTTTGGAGCCGGTTATGGAACTTCGAACCGAGGTAAGTCTCCTGTCTAACCCTGTGAGGGGGAAACTAGCCCCTAGGTAATACTTATTGTTATGTGCAACTAGTTGTGGGCGCTACGTACATACGAGGTGACGAGAGTCCGTACGTAGCTAAAACATGTCATGTCCGGGTAGACTTAGGACCTTATCATATAAGAATTGAATTATTTGAACTTGTTCTGCTGGCTTATTTAATTAAAGTTATAACTGAAATTGATTTAGAAATAAAAGTATCAGGTCAAACTTTAATACCCTGAGTTGTTGCTAAGGTATTCGATAAATGTACAGAGATGTACTTATTATTGTGCTCATGTACTTTATTGTAAGTGCATTTCTTGTGATTCGGAAACTTCCTTCCTTTCTTGTGGAACGGGTCGAATGCCTCGGCAGTATCTCTCGGAATGGGATAAATTCCTTTCTTTCTTGTGGAGCGGGCCGAACGCCTCGACAGTATATAGAGGTGATCTCTTGTTCGTGTCGTTCGACCCTCGGCAGTATACACACTACTCCGGATCGGGCCGACCGACCTCAGAAGAATCGTGCGTTATACCACTAATAGTCCGAATATTCACGAGATAAACTTTTCACTGACGCTCGGTATTTTATGGTATTTCTTATCTGACTGGTATTGACACTTGGCATTTACTCTGAGATATCGAGGTAGGATACGTGATCGATAAATTTTTGATAAAAAGGAAATAATTGAAACATTATGAAACTTCAGATTTCTCCCCTATTGCTGTGTACTTTTCAATTGTATGAATTATCGTATTATTTATTTAACTCGACCTCTAGTAAGTGTCGATGTCGACCCCTCGTCACTACTCCTCAGGGTTAGGCTAGATACTTACTGGGTACGCGTTGATTTATGTACTCATACTACACTTGTTGCACATTTTGTGCAGGTGCATATATACCCGGTGGTCTTTTGGGCGCAGAGGCACGAATGTTGCGGGGACTTACCGTGAGCTACATTTTATGTTACGATCCGCAGCCTGCAGAGTCTCCATCAGAGTTATTTACGTTTCTCCTGCCTAATTTGTATTCCACACAAATGTTGCATTTTTATTATATTTTCTAGTTGATGCTCATGCACTTGTGACACCGGGTTTTGGGTGATTATGCGTTGTTTGGTATTAAAATTATGAAAATATTTTTATCTACTCCGTGAAGTTCTTCTTTTATTATTAAATTGAAGGAAATCGTGATTTCAAATATTAAAAGGAATAATTTAGTTAATTAATTATGGTTGGCTTGCCTGAAAGCGGTATTAGGCGCCATCACGACCTACGATGGATTTTAGGTCGTGTGACAAGTAGACACTACCACAAAAAAAGCTTTTAGTGGTAATTATTTAGAGGCAATAAACTATTTGCCACTAATTTTATTCACTAAGCTAAACTATACCGGTAAATGTGGAATGGCCAGATAAAAAATAGTTTTTTGGGGCAATATAGATAAAATGGCCAGCAAAAGAACCAAACTTTTACTTTTATCCTCCCTCCAAAAGAAAATCCTATAATTTCATTTCCCTCTCTTTTTCTCTAACTCATCCCGCCTAGGGCTTCTCTCTTTACATACTAGGAGTAATCAATTTTCTAATAGTGTTCTCGCTTGATCTATCCATTCGAAAGAGACAATCTCATCAATTCAAAGAAACCAAGAATTAACCTTTCAATATTCCATGAATTTGAAGATAGAGGTATTTGAATAAACTCCAGTTTGAAGGTCGTAACTGGCTGACTTAATGTCAATTTAGGAGAAGATTTTTTTTTGTACAAAGATCAAAGTATGTCTCTTTTTTACATTCTTTTAATTTCATTTTGCAAATGAATGTGTATCTAATTTCCTCAACCTCTTTGACCTGCATACTTCTGTATATAAAATCGTCGTCCCTTAATTAAATTATGCTCATTCTTTATATATGTTGAATTTTTTGTTTGGTGATTACTTTGTATCATTTTGTAATTATTTAAGTTTGTGAGTCGTTTGCTTACACTAATTTTACTCGCAGTGTATGCTCTTGGGGGAAAAAGTTAAGAATCGTATTTGGTGTTCGATAAAATGTCATAACAAAGGTATGTCACTTGAGCAATAGTGATTAGTGGATATGAGATTTTACAAGTAGTTCTTTAAATCTTTGAATCCTTTTTCTTATGAATATTTTTAATTCTTTTGTTTATGAGTTAGATTGGAGTCGTTTCACGTATTAAATTGCGAAGAACAACACAAGTATCTTTGGGCTAAATCAGGCTACTAAATTGCGTTGTTATTCATCATCAATATTTTTTATTTGAACATGAAATATTATTCAAAGAAATAAAGGTTAAACGGAAATTTGAAGTGATAAATTATATATGCCCAGGAATAATCCCTTCGAGTGCCGCAACAGTAACCCTACGACAGGCGAAAAGGAGAAGACATCGGCTTCTGCCTCGCGAGCTCGTCTATGGCCATTCTGGCTGGCGGCCAGCCATGTTTTCGGGCTGGTCAGCCTCCTCCCACCCTCGCCCTATCACCTACTATCACAAATAACTGTTCCCAGCCTTTAAATTATAGCAAAGTTCTGAAACCAGCCACTATTAATAACTCCGTGCACGTGAAGGCGAGTTCTGTCGAACCAATCCCATTCAAACGTGCTACTTTCTAACATGGACAACCATTTGTGAAGTTCACGGAGTCAGAAGTGGATCGCATGAATGTTATAGAAGGCTTGCAATATGCAGTTGTAGCTAAGTTCTCTTATGGATGGCCAGAAGTCCAAGAATTACGTCGAATTATTCCAGTCCAATGTGGTCTCAAAGGAGATTGTAATATTGGTTTCTTAAGAGATAAGCATGTATTGATTCGTTTGACATTATGGGAAGATTACATTAAGATTACGTCCAAAAGTACCTATTATGTTAAAGCGAAGGATGGGTATGAATATCAGATGAGGCAGCTTATTTATGATGCAAAGTTCAAGGCCGGAGAAGAAACGCCAATGGCTATGGCTTGGATTTTATTCCCAAACCTGTTGCCTACATATTTTGTTAAGGAGTGCTTATTTTCTTTAGCTTCAGCTGTTGGAAAGCCACCACATCTCGACATGGAAACTATAAATAAAACAAGGCCTAGTTGTGCTCGAGTTAAGATTCTTGTTGATCTATTAGCAGATTTGCCGAAGAAGGTTCGAATGGATATAGAGAATGAAGCTACAGGAGAGGTAAGAACTGAATGGGTTAAAATTCAATATGATTTCATGCCCAAATATTGCAAAGAGTGTAAGTTGCAAGGCCATGATATGATCGAATATTGGAGGCTACATCCAGAATTAATAGAGCACAAAGACAATGAAAAACAGGATACCAATGTTAATGTGGTGGACAATAATAAAGCAAAAGGTCCTTTAATGATTCATACGAGTGGAAAGGTTGTAGGTAATATTGGAGAACAATGGAAAGAAGTGCGAGATAATCGTGTGAAGAAAACTGTCCAGCAAGAGGAAATTAAAGCTAAAACTGGGAAGGAAATAGTGCCAGTTGAGAAAGAAGCTGTGGGACCCCAGCAGGTCCAGGTAACCAATAAATTTCCTGTTCTTGAGGTTGAAGAAGGTGAGAAGGAAAATAACAATCAGCTGGTCTTGGTAGAAGACAGTAATGTTGATCGCAGTCCTAATGTATCTCCTAGTGTCACTAGGAATGGTACTCCAAAATCAGCTAACAAATTAATTCCTAAGACTCATGTTTTTAATCCTAATGACAAAGGGACTGGGAGTGTTTCTCTGCTGCAAAAGGAGTCGACTTCTCAATGGGTAAACAAGACTTTTGGAGGTGGCAACTTGGATAATTATAATCTATCTTGTCAGGAAATTCCTACACAAACTATTTCTACATCAAAGTCAATTGAAGCACCTATAGAAAGGGAGAAGCTACAACTAAGTGGAGGGCAATTGTGGAGTGATCAGATAGAGCAGGGTTCTGAAGAAGGGGAAATACCAGATGCAATGGAGGAATATGACTTATCTACTAAAGAAGAGGTGGAGGAAGAAAATCAGGGTGATGAAGGTAACATTGCAAAGGCACAGTCAGATTCTAAGGTGGTGCAGAACACCAACCAGATATCAGAGAATATTGTCCCTTCAGTTGATCAGGTGGATGCAGTAGATCCAGGAGGAACTAAGGGAGATGCAACAATGGCGAGGAATGAGGTAGATAATACGAACAATGCTGCAATTATCCCTGAAAATGATGAGGTGAGATTGACAGGAAATAAGGTCCAGCATGCTCTGTTGTTAAGCTCTGAAATCCCACAACATAGTATGAAGGAAAAAGGAGGTGGAACTCTAATTCCTAAACTTGTGACATCTGACCTTGACACTTAAGTAAATACCAAGGAAGCAGTGGAGAATTTAGGCAGAACTGGGAAGGATCTTGATGACGAGTCTACAGCACAAAACTTCCTCAACATAGCCAAGCAAGGAAATTTATCTCCAAGAGTAATGGAGAAAGGGAAATCAACTGGTTGTGGAAAGAAAAACCAGCAAAAGGAGTCCTCAACTGTGCAAAATGGAGGGGTTCAAACAAGAAGGGCTCACACTAAATCTCATATTTAAATATGAATGCAATCATATGGAATGTGAGGTCGGTTAATACTAAAAAAAGCTTTTGAAAGGCTTGTCAATATGAATAGGCATCATCATTTTCAATATGAAGGATTGGTCTAGCACAAGCTTTTGCTAATGTCAATAATAATATATGGGCTTTTGTAGATGAGGATCACATGGTAAATATACTGTTTGATTTGGAACAACAACAAACAATGAAACTAACCAATGTGGACACCCAAAATAGCTTTATTGTCATGCTGGTTTATGCAAAATGTGACTCGATAGAAAGGATTGATTTATGGGATACCTTATATGCTATGGCTGGAGATATGACTTTTCCATGGCTGGTACCCGGAGACTTTAATGTCATATGGGATGAAGAAGAAACATTTGGTGGGCTGCCAGTCTCACTGAATGAAGTCAATGATTTCAGGCATTGTATCAACACATATAATTTAGTTGATCTAGGATTCAGAGGGAGCATTTATACTTGGTAGAATGGTAGAGCAGAGGAAGATTATATTTTTAAACGATTAGATAGATGCTTGGCTAACATTGAATTCCAACAAATGCTGCTTGGATTGGAGATCACTCATCTATCAAAAATAGGATCAGATCACTCTCCTATATTGCTGACATGTAATCCTACTGCCGTGCCAATCAAGAAAGCATCCGGGTTCTTAAATATCTGGACCAAACATCCAACTTTTAAAGAAGTTGTTTAAAAGAACTGGAGTGCTGACTTTGCTGCAAATCCATTCATTGTATTTAATCACAAACTGAAGAAGCTAAAGAGAGCCTTAACTTTGTGGAGCAAAGCTACATATGGTGATATTTTTCAGAAGATTGCAAGCTTAGAAGAGGTGGTATTAGTTCACGAAGCTCAATTCGAACAGAATCCAACACAACAGAATAGAGCTAGGCTGCATAAAGTACAAACAGATTTGATCAGATATTTGACTTTGGAGAAGGAGTTTTGGAAACAAAAAGCAGGAATGTCTTGGTTTCAAGATGGAGATAGAAACACCAAGTTTTTCAATGCACAAGTGAATGGAAGAAGGAAAAGACTACAACTTAAAAGAATACAAAACAGTGATGGGAATTGGGTAGAAGATGATGAAGTTATAGCTGATGAGGCAGTCAAGTTCTTCAAGGCACAATTTCATGAAGAACAGGTCCCCTCGAATTTTGACATCATAGATCATATACCAGCAATGGTAGATTACGAGAATAATCAGGAATTGGTGAAACAACCTACATTTGAGGAGGTAAAACATGTTGTCTATGGGATTAATGGTGAAAGTGCAGGAGGGCCTGATGGTTTTACAGGATGCTTCTTTCATGTATGTTAGGATATAGTAGGGGATGATATTGTGGAAATGGTGAAGGCTTTCTTCAATGGCCAGGAACTGCCCAGGTTCATAACTCACACGAATCTGGTATTGTTACCAAAGAAGAAAGCAATGATCTCATACTCAGACATGCGACCTATTAGTCTCATCAACTTTATCAATAAGGTATTCTCAAGAGTTATTCATGAGAGCCTAGTAGGATATCTTCCCAATCTTATATCAAATGAGCAGGTAGGATTTGTGAAGGGTAGGAGCATAGTTGAAAATGTTCTGTTGTCACAAGAAATAATTACTGATATAAGGCTGCGAACTAAGGCTGGCCCAAACGTTGTGATCAAACTAGATATGAGAAAAGCCTATGATAGGCTATCTTGGCTGTTCTTATCTAAGGTTCTGAGGAAGATGGGATTTGAGGAAAGGTTTATTGGCATGATCTTTGGCATTGTAGATAATAATTTGTATTCTGTACTGCTTAATGGACAACCATATGGATTCTTCAAGTCGACAAGAGATGTAAAGCAGGGTGATCCTTTATCACCAACTCTATTCATTCTTGCTGCCAAGGCACTATCGAGGGGACTCAATGCACTAAATATGAACCTTTACTTTTGTGGCTTTGGATTGCCTAAGTGGATCCCTAAGATTAACCATCTAGCTTATGCTGATGATACGATCATTTTCTCATCCTCTGATGCTACATCATTGCAGTTAGTGATGGAAGTCTTGGCTGCTTATGAAACTGCTTCAGGCCAGTTGATTAACAAAAACAAGTCTGCCATATATATGCATCATTCAGCCAGTGCACAGGTGGTGAACAAATTCGAAAGGATCACTGGGATATCCAAGCAGGATTTCCCATTTACATACCTTGGCTGCCCAATTTTCTATTCCAGAAGAAGGATGGATTACTACCAAGGGCTGCTCAACAAGGTGTTAGACAAACTGCAGGCATGGAAAGGCAAACTGTTATCCATTGGAGGAAGGGTTGTCTTGATCTCTCATGTCTTGCAGAGTATGCAAATCCATCTTCTTTCTGCAGTAAATCCTCCTGCATATGTGATTAATAAATTACACAAGATATTTGCTCAATTCTTTTGGTGTAATTCTGTTGGTGGTTCGAGCAGACGTTGGGCATCGTGGAGTACATTCTGTATGCCATGTGAGGAAGGGGGAGTAGGATTTAGGTCACTCCGTGATGTTTCAAAGGCTATGTTTTGTAAATTGTGGTGGAACTCTAGAACTAAACCTAGTCTATGGAGTTCATTTATCATCCAAAAATATTACAAAAAGATTAATCCTATGGTGGTGCCATGGAGGAAGGGATCTCATGTATGGAGGAAAATGCTAGAATGCAGGGAGTTAATTGAACATCATATTGTATGGCATATAAAGATGGGATCTTCTCTGTTCTGGTTTGAAAACTGGATAGATTTGGGGGCTTTATATTTTATTACTCTCCCAGATTTTTTCTGTGATAAAACAATCCACAATGTGTGTGATGTGGTGCATGATGGGCAGTGGGATGAAAATATTCTCCGACAAATCCTGCCGGAGGAATTTGCAAATCACATACTGAAAAATTGTAAACCACCAGTGATACAGGATGTACTGGATAAGCCATACTGGACTTTGGAGCCTACGGGAGAGTTTAGTGCAAAATCAGCTTGGGATTATGTGAGGAGGAGAAATGAGCCATTCAATGCTTATAAAAAGATTTGGGTGAAAGGTCTACCATTCAAAATAGACTTTTTCATGTGGAAAGTATGGAGGAATAAACTACCATTAGATGACTTCATGAGAAGGTTGGGTTACTTGATGGCTTCTAGGTGTTGGTGTTGTACTAATCCGATGGAGGAAACCATGCATCACTTGTTTTTCACATCCTATGCGGCGAGAAGAGTGTGGCCATATTTCCTGTCTTCTGCAGGAATTGTGATTGATGGACTCACATTTCACCAAGCCATAATCAAGTGCTGGACTGCTAAGGTGATACCAAGATTGCAGCCTATAATTCAAGTAATAACAACCATTATTGTATGGGAGTTATGGAAGAGAAGGAACAAATTCAAACATGGTGATTCAGTAATGGTGAGTAGGGTGATCTATCAGGTATCTTCTACACTTCAATCACTGGTCAAATTTAGGTAGCCCAGCCTCATTCATGTACCACATAAATGACCAGATTTACTCACAATGATGGAGCAATATCTTCCTAAACTGAAGATAACTAAGGTGGTATGGGAGTAAATCTGGTCATTTATGTGGTACATGAATGACCAGATTTACTCACAATGATGGAGCAATATCTTCCTAAACTGAAGATAACTAAGGTGGTATGGGAGTAAATCTGGTCATTTATGTGGTACATGAATGACCAGATTTACTCACAATGATGGAGCAATATCTTCCTAAACTGAAGATAACTAAGGTGGTATGGGAGTAAATCTGGTCATTTATGTGGTACATGAATGACCAGATTTACTCACAATGATGGAGCAATATCTTCCTAAACTGAAGATAACTAAGGTGGTATGGGAGTAAATCTGGTCATTTATGTGGTACATGAATGACCAGATTTACTCACAATGATGGAGCAATATCTTCCTAAACTGAAGATAACTAAGGTGGTATGGGAGTAAATCTGGTCATTTATGTGGTACATGAATGACCAGATTTACTCACAATGATGGAGCAATATCTTCCTAAACTGAAGATAACTAAGGTGGTATGGGAGTAAATCTGGTCATTTATGTGGTACATGAATGACCAGATTTACTCACAATGATGGAGCAATATCTTCCTAAACTGAAGATAACTAAGGTGGTATGGGAGTAAATCTGGTCATTTATGTGGTACATGAATGACCAGATTTACTCACAATGATGGAGCAATATCTTCCTAAACTGAAGATAACTAAGGTGGTATGGGAGTAAATCTGGTCATTTATGTGGTACATGAATGACCAGATTTACTCACAATGATGGAGCAATATCTTCCTAAACTGAAGATAACTAAGGTGGTATGGGAGTAAATCTGGTCATTTATGTGGTACATGAATGACCAGATTTACTCACAATGATGGAGCAATATCTTCCTAAACTGAAGATAACTAAGGTGGTATGGGAGTAAATCTGGTCATTTATGTGGTACATGAATGACCAGATTTACTCACAATGATGGAGCAATATCTTCCTAAACTGAAGATAACTAAGGTGGTATGGGAGTAAATCTGGTCATTTATGTGGTACATGAATGACCAGATTTACTCACAATGATGGAGCAATATCTTCCTAAACTGAAGATAACTAAGGTGGTATGGGAGTAAATCTGGTCATTTATGTGGTACATGAATGACCAGATTTACTCACAATGATGGAGCAATATCTTCCTAAACTGAAGATAACTAAGGTGGTATGGGAGTAAATCTGGTCATTTATGTGGTACATGAATGACCAGATTTACTCACAATGATGGAGCAATATCTTCCTAAACTGAAGATAACTAAGGTGGTATGGGAGTAAATCTGGTCATTTATGTGGTACATGAATGACCAGATTTACTCACAATGATGGAGCAATATCTTCCTAAACTGAAGATAACTAAGGTGGTATGGGAGTAAATCTGGTCATTTATGTGGTACATGAATGACCAGATTTACTCACAATGATGGAGCAATATCTTCCTAAACTGAAGATAACTAAGGTGGTATGGGAGTATCCTACAGCAGGATGGATTAAAGTGAACACTGATGGGGCTTGTAGGGGCAACCCAGGGAGATGTGCTATTGGATTTGTATTGAGGAATGCAGAGGGTGATGTGGTGTATGCGCGTGGTAAATAAATTCCAGAGGGAACAAATAATAAAGCAGAAGCTAAGGCCATGGTTGAGGCTCTCAGATATTGTGTTGAACATAATTTCGTCCTTATTGATTTACACACTGACTCTATGATAATGTTGAAGGCAGTTGAAGGCGAATGATTTGTTCCTTGGTCTGTGGCAGGATAATGGAGGAGATTAAACAGCTAATAGCAAGATGCAAGATTACACTATCCCATACTCTTAGAGAAGGCAATAAACTGGCAGATCACCTTGCAAATCTTGCACTTGATGTTGGCCCTAGTTATTGCAACTGCTTTGGTGATTTGGATATTCAAGGAAGGAGGATTGTGAATGATGATAAATCCCAATGTCCTTACTTAAGAATATGAGTTGCAGTAACTTAGGAGAAGAGGATGAGAGGAGCACAAAGGGGAGGAAAGTTATTGGAACTAACAGCCTAGATCAGCATGATCAAATCCTTTGGGAGAAGATCATGGGGGTCATTGTTTTTCCTAACGATGTGTTTTTTTTTTGCAAGGGATGCTATTGTATCCATGCTTAACTATTTGATACAAGCTCAATGGGTGGTATTAGCACCCAGTGCTCATTCCCTTGAGGGCGTATCAGTGGTAAGCACAAGCATGGACTCACGATGGATGGCATATTTTCAGAAGGAAATTATGCAAATGGATAGTGACAAAGTGGCTGTCAATTCTAACAAATATGTGCTCATTACCCAACATGCCCTTTTTAGGATCTACGCACAAACAACAGATTTTGCGGGTTGCAGAGATAAGCTCCGATTGTTGAGGCATTTGCAGATAGTGCTTTTCTCAAACACCAACAGCTGCGACGAATTACAAAGCCCTGTACCAGTTTCAATTGGAGCAAAGAAATACAGCAATGGGAACCTCCAGTGTTTTTTGATTTCAGCAGCACTAATACATAATTGTTCATTGACACTACAACTGCAACACTTCTACTACAAAGGTAACAACACCATAACACATTATTGTCGCAGGTATGATTTTGAAGCTAATTGCTGTATGTTTGTTGTCGTTCAACTTCCCTGTGGTATTAGCATCTTACCATGCTCATTCTGGGGGTTGTACAACAACTTACAACAACAATTCTACAACAAGGAATCTTCCGGAATACAACAGGTGCAAAAAATTGGGACACATCAATACACTGGAAACAACAAAGACTTCAACGCGACCTCTAGCAGTGTGCATGGGACTACTACTGGAAAGGAAATGTTTGGCTTGCTTAGTGTTCGGCTGTTTGTTTTAACTGTTTGGTTAAGGGGAATAAGCCACTACAAACAATGTCTCAATCAAAAATACCTCATACTTCAGTTCTCTCCACGACCATTGCAGTTGGGATTTCAGTTATTCAGCCCCAAAGCGAAGATGTCCGAACTTTGCTTTACTACATGAATTTGTTTGCAACTGGTGTGTGAATTGATTGTCGTCAGCAACAATTGGACGCTTCAAATTTCTAGTTTTTTGCTTTCCATTTTTCATTTCGCTGAAGCTACATTATTTTTGGTAGCAATAGCCATTGGCTTTCTTTGTCGTATTGTATGTAGTTCAATAGAACACAGTGTAACTTTTACCCAATTTCGGATTTATTATATATAACAGCTACTAGGTGAATAACCTAGTAGTATATTTGCTTAAAAAAAGTGATAAATTGTATCAACAAATTATCATTGAACTAAGATAGAATGAACTTTTTGAAAATTCTGGAGGTGAAAAAATGGATAAGACGAGGAAGATAGGAAACTCACTGAAGCAGTGAAGGTAGAGAGAGTTTCTTTATATTTTCACTTACAAGAAAAATATATTTCGTTATATTTTCTTGTTTTAGCTTATTTGTAGTTGTGATGTTTTCTTGTTTTCGTGTGTTTGGCGAAGGTGGTAAATTAAGAACTCTTAGAGTGAGTGAATACATTTTTGGAATCATTATAGTCGTTGTAGAGCTAATATTAATCTGTTCTAAAGCTATTATGTTGAACAGATGGTTCCATAGTGATGTCTTAATGAGAATTTAAGATGTGCATTTTAATCTTAGATATACATGGTCTCTGTTTCTAAATTTTTGTAAAGAAAAGTTAGTTCTTCACATTCACCGATAATCTTCTCATTTTTATCTTATGGACAACGGATTGTAATTTGATCTATTGGTCCCAATGGGTATGATAGTTATGTCCAAATAGAAATCTTCTCCCTAAAATAGCTGCAACTAAATCCTTGGCTTTAATTAATCAATACCAAGGCTCGAATTTATTACTGGGACTAAACACTTCTCTAGAGAGATAAACTAGTCGTGGTCGCACGATTGGTTCCTTATTTTAGTAAATGATACTCTGTTCTTTGATTTTGAAGTGTCGTTGTCCTGATATTAATCCATTTGATAAATTTTTGGAACTTTGTTCTTCAGATGCAAGACTGGAAACAAGCAAGAGATTTCAATACATTATTAGGTGTTTTCAAATGGTATACATTTGCTTGCTGTAAAACTAAAACTCCAGTTTTCTTGCCTCCTATCTTTGTTCGTTTTCTTTGTTTGCTTTAACTTTGATGAACAGATTTTACTCACTTTATTTTATCATTTCATGTCATATGCTATGATGCTAAGAGATTTAACATGTGGGAGACTTCATTATGATCAAGAGTTAGAGAAATGTTATAGACTAACTATTATTTTGTATTATGGATATTTGATGACATTAGTTAGTAGTCTCAAAATGTCACTAACTTTTGGATCTATTTTTTTCTATATATTGACACTAAAATTATGGATTAGTAGTTTTGTTACAATCGTTTTAATTAAACATGTTATGCTTTATAGAGTGAACATGAGCATATTTTATTAGGAATTTATGTTATTATTTATATTGAAATATTATTATAACTAAAAAGTTTTGATGATGTTGATATCACTTTAAACGACGTATTTAAATGGTAGAAAAATTCAAATATGGGCATAGTTTTAGTGCCAATACAATGGTTGTTAAACACTCTTTACTATAGCGGCAATAGAAAATGATATTTATCGGCCATATCTAAAGCCAATAAAATAATATAAAAAGGATGATTCAGGGTAGTATTAGTGGCCATAGTTATTGCCACTAAATAAAGGCCGTTATAATTTAGACCTTTAGCGGCAATAGTGGGAATCTTTATCAACACTTCATGTAATTGCCGCTAAAGTCTTTAGCGATGCCGAATACAACAACAAATAATTAATTGTCGGTAAAGGTTTGTGCGACAATTATTATTGCCGCTAAAGTGCATAATTATTGCCGCTAAAAGCGCCTTTTCTTGTAGTGAGAGACAAAAATGTTTGTACTCTCAACAAAGTAGTTAACCTTGATAATCATATTTGTTTAGCATCCATGATTGATGACCCTTGGTTATGGTGTATATCCTCGAAAACTTATAACAATTAAATTTATACGCGGTTTTAAGGATACATGATCTAACTTGACACAAAGCGATGGATTGAACTATAAATAAAGCAAACAATAACAAAGTAAATTCAAACCGTGTGACTTGAACAGTTATAGCCTTGAGAAATGGACCTCACTCGAACTGAACATGATCCAAATAATGTCAAATACAAAAGAACAGTAGCTTGCAGAAAGAAAATAATATTATAATGCTTTTGGGATGCGTGTCACCCTTTTACAAAGAATTAGACCCTTTTATATAGTAGTGGAGTCCTTCTCTAGGTACAATTCTATAATATATAAGAAATCTCGTGATTTGCTAATTAGTCGGTCTTTTGTTGATACGTGTCGAGATTTCCGCAGTGATATCCGGCCGGTTGCGAATACTTCAGCCTTCCGTTATTGGGTCCGATATTTGTTTCTCGAGCTTAATCGGAATCGGGATCGATACCGGAGTCACGGGCTCGAAGATCTTGGAGATGTATGTTCTGACTTCATTCTTTGGTTCGATGGAACCTGGGGTCGATCTTCAATCCATCACGTTTCGGTTCCGATCCGTCATGCAATAGATGAGGCCGATTTCGGCCGTATACATATGTCGCAGGAAATTAGACCATGCTAACATGCATTCCATTGAAAACTTTCAAAATAAAATCTGGTCATTGATCTTCCAAAACTGAATTTTTGAAAAGATCATATTTGTGATGCATTCCAATTGGAAAATAGACCAGATCATCTTTTAAACCAAAAGATATTGTTTCTACATCAAAATCTTTGCAACTATTGCACATGGACCTTTATGGACCCACTAGGACCTCTATCATAAATGACAAGAAATATGCTTTTGTTATTGTTGATGATTATTCTCGTTTCACCTGGTTTATTTTCCTGAGTAAGAAGGATGGGGCACTAACTAATTTTGAAGCTTTTTGCAAGAAAGTCCACCTGGAAAGAGGTCACTATATCTCCGCTATAAGAAGTGATCATAGGGGGAAATTTGAAAGCAACGCCTTTGAAGCATTCTACAATGAACAAGAATTACTCATAACTTCTCATCTCCAAGATCTCCTCAACAAAATAGAGTAGTTGAAAGGAAGAATAGAACTCTTCAAGACTTAGCCAGAACAATGATTGCAGAAAGTTCTTTACCACATTATTTTTGGGCAGAAGCGGTAAGCACAGCCTGCCACATTATCAACAGATGCATGATTAGACCAATCTTGAAAAAGACTCCTTATGAACTTTGAAAATACAAGAAGCCAAATAATATAAGCTATTTTAATCTTTTTGGATGCAAATGTTTTGTTCATAATAATGGTAAGGACAACATTAGTAAGTTTGATCCTAAAAGTGAAGAAGATATATTTCTTGTTTACTCTTCTTCTACTAGAGAATATAGAATTTACAATAAGCGTACTCTTGTTGCAGAAGAATCTATTCATGTAATATTCATTGATACTAACCATCAATCTGAGAATATTTCAACAATA
This sequence comes from Nicotiana otophora, assembly GCA_000715115.1. Taxonomy (NCBI): domain Eukaryota; kingdom Viridiplantae; phylum Streptophyta; class Magnoliopsida; order Solanales; family Solanaceae; genus Nicotiana; species Nicotiana otophora. The sequence goes on along the minus strand of AWOL01S0088284.1, from coordinate 38,501 downwards.
GAAGAAGAAATTGCAGGCGTTCCAAATATCACGACCTAGCCTAGGGCTGCGACGGATAACCGATGCTAAGTGCCGATCATCACTAAAATCGTTGATAATGTACTAATCATGAATATAAACTGATAAAATAAACAAGTATAAGCATAGCTGATAAGAACAGCACAATCTGAAAAGCCGACAAGGCTGACATATGAAAATATACTAACTGCGCAGGTGCATATCTACAGGCCTCTAGGAGTGTTGAACTGAACAAGTACTGGATAAAACAAGGACCCACCATATCCAAACTAGCTAATTGTACACATGCCAAAAGATAAGTAACTCTGGGAGTAAGAGGAGTGACTCTAACAGCTAGTGGATGGCCTACTCATGTGGCTCAAGCACCGACATCCTATCTTCTGTCCTAACAGAATGAAAAAAACCCCTTCCTCAACTAATTTGAGGAATGGATCATTCAAACTATCAGTTTCACTTCTTGAACCTTATTAAAAAATATGATCAGATATCTTTATCATTTCTAGCGTTTAATCATTTCCAAGTAGCAGAGCACCATTTTTGAGTGAGTCTGCCGTAGTTTCCAACATAGTGGAAAATTGGCAAGTTCTTCTGCGACATAAAGTATGATTACAGATATTAGAGGCTCTCATCATTTCTGTTTAACAAAGTCACTGTTAACGGAACCCCTTCTCGAAGTGAGGTTGCATCAAGCGTACATACGAGCCATTTTTTGCCATTAGAGTATCATGGGTGCCTTCCTCTACAATTCTTCCTCCATTAAGTACCATTATGTTGTCAACATGCCTCATTTTAGCTGCTCGGTGGGAAAAACTTCTCGAAACCAAACCAACCATCCCATCAAGTCATAAAATATCAAAAAAATACGTATAAGAAGCATCAAATAGCGTCGTTACATTCTCCACCTCTTAAGCAAATGTTCCTCCTCGAACGGGTTTAGAGACATACTTGAGCTGCTCAAAAGGTGTGGATAGCTACTCAATATATCTGACTTGGTCTCCCAAGTATCGTCCTCACTCGGTTGGCCTCTCCAAAGCACATTCACCGATGCGATCTCTTTTGACCTCAAATTTTGAACCTGCCTATCCAAAATGGTCACTAGATCCTCCTCATAAGCCAGACTCTCTTCTAACTGCACCGTGCTAAAGTGCAAAATATACAACTTATCTTCATGATACTTTCGGAGCATGGAATTATGAAATACCAAATGAACTCCCAACAAGATGGGTGACAAAGCAAGCTTGTAAGAAACCTCACCAACTTATTATAAAACCTCAAATGGGCCAATATACCTAGGGCTCAACTTGCCCTTCTTCCCAAATCTCATTATGCCCTT
>AWOL01S0088284.1:0-36929 GCA_000715115.1 Nicotiana otophora | reverse complement strand
AAGCGGTAAGCACAGCCTGCCACATTATCAACAGATGCATGATTAGACCAATCTTGAAAAAGACTCCTTATGAACTTTGAAAATACAAGAAGCCAAATAATATAAGCTATTTTAATCTTTTTGGATGCAAATGTTTTGTTCATAATAATGGTAAGGACAACATTAGTAAGTTTGATCCTAAAAGTGAAGAAGATATATTTCTTGTTTACTCTTCTTCTACTAGAGAATATAGAATTTACAATAAGCGTACTCTTGTTGCAGAAGAATCTATTCATGTAATATTCATTGATACTAACCATCAATCTGAGAATATTTCAACAATAGAAGAAGAAATTGCAGGCGTTCCAAATATCACGACCTAGCCTAGGGCTGCGACGGATAACCGATGCTAAGTGCCGATCATCACTAAAATCGTTGATAATGTACTAATCATGAATATAAACTGATAAAATAAACAAGTATAAGCATAGCTGATAAGAACAGCACAATCTGAAAAGCCGACAAGGCTGACATATGAAAATATACTAACTGCGCAGGTGCATATCTACAGGCCTCTAGGAGTGTTGAACTGAACAAGTACTGGATAAAACAAGGACCCACCATATCCAAACTAGCTAATTGTACACATGCCAAAAGATAAGTAACTCTGGGAGTAAGAGGAGTGACTCTAACAGCTAGTGGATGGCCTACTCATGTGGCTCAAGCACCGACATCCTATCTTCTGTCCTAACAGAATGAAAAAACCCCCTTCCTCAACTAATTTGAGGAATGGATCATTCAAACTATCAGTTTCACTTCTTGAACCTTATTAAAAAATATGATCCGATATCTTTATCATTTCTAGCGTTTAATCATTTCCAAGTAGCAGAGCACCATTTTTGAGTGAGTCTGCCGTAGTTTCCAACATAGTGGAAAATTGGCAAGTTCTTCTGCGACATAAAGTATGATTACAGATATTAGAGGCTCTCATCATTTCTGTTTAACAAAGTCACTGTTAACGGAACCCCTTCTCGAAGTGAGGTTGCATCAAGCGTACATACGAGCCATTTTTTGCCATTAGAGTATCATGGGTGCCTTCCTCTACAATTCTTCCTCCATTAAGTACCATTATGTTGTCAACATGCCTCATTTTAGCTGCTCGGTGGGAAAAACTTCTCGAAACCAAACCAACCATCCCATCAAGTCATAAAATATCAAAAAAATACGTATAAGAAGCATCAAATAGCGTCGTTACATTCTCCACCTCTTAAGCAAATGTTCCTCCTCGAACGGGTTTAGAGACATACTTGAGCTGCTCAAAAGGTGTGGATAGCTACTCAATATATCTGACTTGGTCTCCCAAGTATCGTCCTCACTCGGTTGGCCTCTCCAAAGCACATTCACCGATGCGATCTCTTTTGACCTCAAATTTTGAACCTGCCTATCCAAAATGGTCACTAGATCCTCCTCATAAGCCAGACTCTCTTCTAACTGCACCGTGCTAAAGTGCAAAATATACAACTTATCTTCATGATACTTTCGGAGCATGGAATTATGAAATACCAAATGAACTCCCAACAAGATGGGTGACAAAGCAAGCTTGTAAGAAACCTCACCAACTTATTATAAAACCTCAAATGGGCCAATATACCTAGGGCTCAACTTGCCCTTCTTCCCAAATCTCATTATGCCCTTAATAGGTGAAACTCTAAGAAGAACCTTCTCAGTCTCCATGGAAGCCACATCACGGACCTTCCTATCCGCATAACTCTTTTATTTGGACTGTGCTGTGTGAAGCCGCGCCTGAATAACCTTCACCTTCTTCAAAGAATCGTGAACCAAATCAGTACCCAATAACCAAGCCTTACCAGGTTCAAACCAAACAATAGGAGACGGACACTGTCACGCCCCAAAACCGGGGAGCGCGACCGGCGCTCAACTAAGTGAACCCGGCCGAGCAAGCCTATTAGATTTCCTTCTACCCAAACTCATCCATGAATGGAGATAATATATATTTCAATAATTAGACAAAAGGTGTTCATGTATACAATACCAATTCATTACCAATAGTTTCATCATTTTTATAGTCTCAAATAGACAAGTAATACAATCACAACATAATATAGTTTGACTTTCCCAGCACCAATACACAATCTATACTATGTCTACGGAGCCTCTAATAGATACAAAAGAGTACTATGATAATGCCGGCAACAAGGCCCCGACTATACCTCAAACACAATACACGAGGAACAAAAGATACATGACCCCAAAATGAAGTGGGGGGCTCACCAAGTCTGCTGGGAAGAGAGTGTACCGCTATCACTGATCAGTGTCTCCTGCTGTGCAACCACCTTCATCCATTGAAGATGCAGCGCCCCCGTCAAAAGGGACGTTAGTACATATGAAATAGTACTAGTATGAATGACAAAACACCCTCTCAATAGAATAATGAATAATACAAACAAGAATATCATAATATCAATGGAAGCCTTAAACAACATCAAACCTCAACTTAGGATCAAGACAGTGTTCAAATTAATTTTCATATCTCACATTGGGAGATTTTTAGTAACGATATACCATTGTTCACAATACCATTTTTCACAATACCAATACCACCGTACTCTCAGCTCGGAGTCCGATCACGACCTGATCGACTAGGCTATCTCATTAAAGACATCAACCATAATTGCTCTCAATATCTATACCACCGTCTTTAATACGGAGTCCGATCACGACCCAATCGGCTAGGCTATCCATTAGGGACATCGACCACAATTACCATTTTAATTATAATTTCCAGCACAATCACCACCATGTGTGCAGCATGGTGTCCGATCATGACCCGATCGGCTAGGCTGTCTTATTCGAGACATCAACCTTTTTATACCAATCATCGCATTTCATACTTCTTTCACATATTTTCATTTTATTAGCACTAATGGCCATAATTATAAATCATTATTGGCACGTTGTCTGTATTTAGTATTTCATGCTCACCTTTTCACTTTCCAACAACAACATCATCATTACCAATAACAACAATTCAAATCAAGGTGTGTAGTACACCTGTGACCAATTAAGATTCTAAGGCACATAGAGATTCTTCACAAAATTTGGCATAATAGCCTTCGTTTGAATTTGACTTGAAGTCGAACATTTTTAATGCACAACCCATATTTTTAACACATCCTCAATTGATAACATAACATAAATAAAGCATTTGGGGATACTTGTGGAACACATATCTTCCAACCCAATCTTACTCGGAATATCCAATTTTATAATGAACCACTCGGGACTCACATAAATTAAATGAATGTCGTGGGATTCAATTCTAAGAGAAGGGTTTAGCCAACATACCTCAATTGAGCTTCCTTAAACTCTAAAATGTTCCAGAATTCTTAGCAACTTCAATCTATTGTAGAAATATAACAAATTGAACCAAAATTAGGAAGATGATCATGGTTCTAGCTCATTTGAGCATTTTATCAAACACTAAGTGTGCATTATGGTTTCAAGGTCCTTTTATGGAGGATTCCTTCATCCCACAACCCATTCTTTACCATGCTTAGTTCAACAATCTTCCTACACCCCTTGATATCACATGCATATAAAATAACCAACCCTCATGCCCAAACATTATCTTGTTAATTACCCATTTTTAGATAATTTCAAAATTAGGGGTTAGGGTGTAGAATCTTACCTTTAGGATGAAGACCTTGTGGGTTATCCTTGTTAATCTTCCAAGATTCGAGCAAGAATTGAAGAACAATTATTGAGGAACACCTTCTCACTCTAGGGCACTCTCTCTCACTCTAAAATGTCAGATTTTAGCTCAAAAATGGCCCAAAACATGTATTTAACGAAGTATGGTCGGGTTTTAAAAACCTAAAAATGAAGCTCCGGAACAAGGTTTGCGATCGCATAATCGATATGCGGACCGCATATCGACCGCATAATTGGTGTCCAAAACTGGTAAAAATCTGCCTGGGTCTGCGGTCACTATGCGGCCCACAGACCTGTTCTGCGGTCGCATAGTTGACCGCAGAATGACATCCAAATTGCCCCTCTCCTGCCTCACTCTACGGCCATTATGCAGTCCGCAGAGTGATTATGCGGTCGCACAATGGACCCAGAAATGCATTTCTTTGCCAAAACTTTTCCTTTATCCCTCAGTGCATTGTTCAACCCAAAAAGTCCAAGCCGCGGAGAGCATGCTTACCACGAAACATTATTTCTTATGCGAAATTTTACGGGGCATTACAGACACCACCTACCATACAAGGCCTCATACGAAGCCATCTGAAAAATGCTGGACTAGTAGCTATTATTTTAAGCAAACTCTGCCAATGGTAGGAGCTGATCCCAATGGCCTTTAACTTCACTAACACATGCTCACAATATATCCTCAAGGATTGAACAGTGCGCTCGGATTTCCCATTCGTATATGGGTGGAAAGTAGTCTTAAGCCCTACCTACTACCCAGCTCTCGCTTAACACCCTTTCAAAAGTGCAATGTGAATTGACTACCCGATATGAAATGATAGAAATAGGCGCACCATGCGAACGAACAATCTCTCTAATGTAGATCTGAACAAACCTCTCTAAAGTGTAAGAAGTTATAACCAGAATTAAATGTGCAGACTTAGTCAACCTATCCACATTGACCCAAATAGCATCAAAGTTCCTCAAGGTTAGTGACTAGCCTACCACAAAGTCCATAGTAATGCGCTCCCACTTCCACTCCGGTATATCTATTTTCTGAAGCAAACCACCCAGTTTATGATGCTCATACTTCACTTGCTAGAAATTCAAACAACATGACACATGCCCGACATTGTCCTTCTTCATCCTCGTCCACCGATAATGCTGCTTCAAATCACGATACATCTTTATAGCATCTAGATGAATGGAATACCGCGAAGTGTGAGCCTCCTCAAGAATCAACTCTCTTAAACCATCAACATTAGGAGCACAAATCATATAAGTAATGCCTCCAAATCTTAAGACTCCGATGAATGCAATTCTTGAAGTAATGCAATTCTTGAACAGGTACTAAAGACTCCGATGATTGGTGTAAACCTCAAATGACACACCATATAAGTAATGCCTCCAAATCTTAAGCACATGCATAATTGCTGCCAACTCCAAATCATGAACAAAATAATTTTTCTCATGTGGCTTCAACTACTGTGATGCATAAGTAATCACTCTACCCACCTTCATCAACATCTCACTAAGATCAACACGTGAAGCACCACAATGCACAGTGTAAGGCCCATAATCTGTGGGTCACACCGACACTGGGTTGTAGTTAAAGCAGTCTTGAGCTTCTGAAAGCTCTTCTTGCGCTCATCATACCATCTGAACTGAGCACCCTTGTAAGTAAACTTAGTCAATGGGGCTGCAATGGATGAAAAACCGTCCATAAAGTGATGGTAGTAGCTTGCCAAACACAAGAAGCTCTTGATCTTTGTAGCAGCAGTAGGTCTAAGCCAACTCTGAACTACCTCAATATTCTTAGGATTAACCTTAATACCCTCACTAGACACAACATGACCCAAGAATGCAACGAACTCTAACTAGAACTCACATTTCAAAAACTTATGTAAAGCTTCTTATCCCTCAAAGTCTAAAGTACTACTCTCAAGTGCTGCTCATGTTCCTCTTTACTATGAGAGTAAACCAAGATGTCATCAAAGAAGACAATCACAAAAGAATCCAAATAAGGCTTGAGCATCCTGTTCATCAAATCTATGAATGTCTTTGTAGAATTAGTCAACCCAAATAACATCATCAAGAACTCATAATGTCACGACCTAGCCGAGGGCCGCAACGAATAACCAACACTAAGTGCTGATCATCAATACACTTGCTGATAATCTACTAATCATGAATATAAACGGATAAACTGAACAAGCATAAGCATAGTGATGGTAGGCTATAATCTCGTATTTTAGTCGCTTATTGCACTCTAATTTACTGCACTTTTATTGTGTTTGAGTTCTAATCGCTAGTGTTTTGCACTAATTGTGTATTTTATGCATTGTAGGAGTGATTCCGAGTAATGTATATGCTATGGAATGAATTCGAGTGATTCGGAGCTCTGCAGTCTGAGTAGAAGCCAAAAGGATCAAGCCGGGATCGTGTTCGAGGGTTGAGAACCAAGTCTGGACGTCAAAAAGCAAGGAAACATCCGTACTATGAGAAACCTCCACAGTCACGGTGCGTGGCGCGCCACACTTGTACAAAATTCCTACTACCTCTCAGAACTAGTTCTCTGGATTTTCCCACTAATGCCCTGTATGGCGCGTCTCCCCATGCGGCGCACCTGTGCAAAATTTACAGAGTAATTTTCCTATTTTGCGTAGGAAAAGATGATTTCATTTGGGCCCGACCCTACTTGGTATAAATACATGGAAAAATATTATTTTCGGTACTTTTGACATATTGGAGACCTAGTGAGGCTAAGGTGGAGTTGGAGAAGCGAAAGCACAAGGAGTTCATCATTCAATCCTCACTCAAGACCCGAGTTTGGATTGTTTTATGTTTTCTTTTATTTTAAACATATTGTGATGAATTGCTCCATATCTATGGAGTAGTTCTCTTTAGGGTTTGATGGATTTGGTATATTGATGTTTGTTTGTTGATTATAACTCTAGTTTTATGTATTGAATCATTTTGGATGATTTAATCATTGCGTCTATATTCACTTGTTCATGTAATCAAGAGAGGCATAACTTGTGATATCTTTGCATTATATTGTTGGTTGAGTTCTTTAATTCTTCTTAGTAATCGAAAGATGCTATTTGAATCATTAACTAAACCTAGTTAGGAGGATAATCGAGAGAGGTTCTCCTAAAGACCAATCCACTATATATTCTTACATATCTTCACGTGCTTAAATTGGTTTATCTTGTGAGGTTAAAACTTAATCAAGAGAGGAGTTTTAACTGAACATTTGAACTAATAATTGAGTGAATTCGAGATACTCACTTGATTTTAGAAGTGAATTATCTATAGTTAGATCCCAAAAAATTATCTTGCACCTATCTTATCAAAACCTATCTTCTCCCATTGATATCTTTCTTTGCTTATTCCTTGCTTCAATTGTCATTAGTCAATAACTCTAGATGCTTAGCTAATTATAGTTTTAATCACATAAATCTCAACTGTTGATCATCTTGGATAGAAATTAAACTAGAAACTACGAAAATACTGTTTAAATCCAATCCCTATGGATACGATATTATACTATACTATCTTTGACTAGCTAGCATAATTAAAGTTCTGTTTTGCGCTCATCAAATTTTGGCGCCGTTGCCGGGGATTGGCTATCAATAATGTTTGAAATAGTTTGTAGTGTTAATTCAGGAATTTTTATTTTATTTTATTTTATTTTTCTCTTTTTACGTTTGTTGTTCTTTGATTGTGCGCAGGTTGCAGGTTCAGAGTGGTGCATGACTAGAACTTCAGCGAAGGAAGTGCTACCAAACAAGCCAAAAATTGAAAAACAACTACGACAACTGAAGAAGGAAAGAAATCTCATCGAGACTTTAGAAAAGGGTGGGAAATCCCCAACCAAACTTATGGCTGGAAACTGTGAAGATAATGTGGATTTGGCTGCGAGAGAAGCAACCCAAAGAAGAGAACAAGCTGCATGGGATGCTGAGGAAGCAACTATTAGAAACGCGCAGAACATATATTAAGAAGAGAGGGGTCTTAGACTTAATCAACATCAACCCTTGCCTGGGAGACTACTTGGCGACTATGCTAGACCGGTCTACAATCAAGGTTTATCTAGTGTTCGACCACCTCCAGTTGCAGCTAATAATTTTGAATTGAAGCAAGGGTTGCTCAAAACCCTTCAAAATTGTTGTGTCTTCAGAGGGAAGATGAATGAAGATCCAAACAACCATCTAATGGACTTAGAGGAGATTTTGAACACCTTTTAATACAATGGTGTGTCACAAGATGCAGTTTACTTAAGTGCATTCCGCTTCACACTCAAAGATGATGCAAAGCAGTGGATTTGATGCTTACCTAATGGATCGATTCGAACATGGGTTAAGATGACCAGAAAATCTCTTGATAAATATTTCTCATCAACTAAGACGGGCAAGTTTAGAATAGAAATCCATAACTTCTGCCAGAAAGATACTGAGACTGTGTTTGAAGCATGGGAGATGTTTAAGGAGATTGTCAGAAAGTGTCAACATAGAGGAATTGAACTCTGGATGCAACTCCCGGCCTTTTGGGAAGGATTGACACCGGCCTCACGTAGAATATTGAGCAATGCAGTTGGAGGCCCTTTGATGAAGAAAACTCCAGAGGGGATAATCACAATTCTTGACTAGTTATCTGAAGATGCAAATCAGTGGCCCTCTAAGAGTGTTGAAAGAAGAAAATCAGTTGTTGTTCACCAGGTTGAAGCTAACACATCTGTGCAGGTACAACTCGATCCTATGGCCAAAGAGATAAGGTAGCTGACCTTAGCGTCGATACAGAGTGAGCCTCACGCAGCTTGTGATATATGTGGAAGAGGACATCCCACTCATGAGTGTCAAGCCTCAACTGAGGAAGTGAATGCTGTTGGAAATTGTAATGCAATGGGTCAGAGGCACCCCGGTTTTTCATGGAGTTCACCAGGAGGTCCTGCAAATGCGTGGCAACAAAATAACTCTAAACCTGAGGGACAAGGAGCTCTAGTCTTCCAAAATCAGCAGAGGCAACAGTTTCAGCCTCAATAGTCCAATCATCCTGGTCTAGAAGATCTAATGAAGGCCTTCATTATCAAGACAGATGAGAGGTTGGACGCTCACGGGGTATCTTATCAAAGAATTAGGCATTGGTTTTCGAAACATAGAGAAACAAGTGGGACATAGTGCAACAATATTATCTGAGAGAGTCACAGGTACTCTTCTAGCTGATACTGAGAGAAATCCCAAAGAAACAGTGAATGTTGTGAACTTGAGAAGTGGGCAAGTGTTGAAAGATACCACTCCAATATAAAAAGAGGTACTACTTGAAAAGGAAAATAGGGAGCAACTGAAGAATGATATTGATAAGAAGAAGAAAGGCAAGAAGGGAGCTGACAAAAAAAAGGAGGAAACTTTGAGAAGGGTTGAAGCTAATGAGAGTGAGCATATGCCATCTCTACCTTTTCCTCAAAAGCTATATAGAGAAAAGTTGGACAAGCAATTTTAGAGATTTCTAGATATGCTGAAACAGGTTAATGTAAATTTGCTATTCACATAAGTGCTTTCCCAAATGCCAGCTTATGCCAAATTCTTGAAGAAGATCCTGAAAAAGAAGTGGAAGATATAAAAGACCTCAGTGGTCAAGCTCACAGAGCATTGCAGTGCGATATTGCAAAACAAACTCCCACAAAAGTGTGGAGATCCAGGGAGTTTTACTATACCTTGCTCTTTAGGATCTATTAATTTTGATAAATCATTATGTGATTCTGGTGCCTCAATTAACTTAATGCCTCTATCTATTTACAGGAAACTGGAGAAGGAGATTGGAGAGATAAGGTCAGTGCCAATATCTTTGCAGCTGGCAGACCAAACGACTCTGATACCCGAGGGGATAGTAGAAGATGTCTTAGTTCGGGTAGATAAGTTCATATTTTCTGTTGATCTTATAGTAGTGAATATGGAGGAGAACAAAGAGGTCCCCCTCATCATAGGAAGACCATTCTTAGCAACGTGTATAGCAATATTAGATATACACGAGAGAAAGTTCATGCTTAGATTGGGTGAGGAGACTGTAACTTTTGAGATGAATATAAAAACGGGGGTGAAAAAGGAGAAGCCAGCTGCAAGTGTTGAGTGGAAAGTGAAGGGCTTGAAAAAGAAGGCTGTGGCGAGTGAGAAAGATAAGTGTGCGGTACACCCCAAGAAGGCTGAGAAGAAGCTCTTTGCATGGATGTGCGCATTAGTTCGAAGGCGAGGAATGAATCCCGACTTCGACTCAAACCCTGACTAGATATTCAGGGAAGTTTCCTTTACCTTATGCTTTTCAATTGTGTCATAGGGATATGCCACAACTTAAAGTGTGGGGTGAGGGATAATTGTATGTTGTATGTATATCTGTTAGTTTAGTTTTTGTTTTAGTAGTTAGAGATAGAAAAGAAATTTGGAAAAAAACCATACAAATTGAATTTTTTTCGATTTTTCCCGACGATGGATATCATTCGAAGGGTTTCTTGAGGGATTAAGGTTGAAAGAAAAAGGCAAAAAAGATTTTCTTTTGTTAGGTAGTGTAATAATTCCCCCTTGATTTTTCTTAGTGCCGTGGTTCTTTTCCAAGGGTTTTGTTTGAACCGGGTGTAGTTAGTTTTTATTTTTGTTAGTAGTAGGAAACCTTGTGCTATGAATTGAATGGAAGGCAATGCCTCTTGATTTTATTCAGCCTTGAGAATAGTGAGTGCTTTGGTTGTGACGCTTAGGCTCAGTTTTTGACTCTTGTATAAGTACCTTAACTTGTTTGATCTTAACTTTGCTTAACTGCTTTAACTAGAGTGTCTTGATGATTCCGATCCTGAGTGAGTTATGTGCCATGTGTGTGTGAGGTTTCGTGTATTCTGTGCATTGCATTTGATGTCTAGAACTTGCCCCGTGTGTTTGCAAAGTGAAATAATAGTTGTATTCAGTCTTGAAGGTAATTTAGGCATTTCTTTATTGATCCAGTTATATGCTTTTGCCCACCTAATTGTTATGTATCTTAGTTAACCCCGTTGAGCCTGTAATCCTGTTTATTTGGAAATCACATTACAAGCCTTACGCAATTGTTTGAATTGACCATCTATTTGAACATTGTACCTCTCGTGAGCACTTGAAATTATTATGAACTTTGTAAAAGTTGAAGTGTGGGGTGGTTGGTTTGGCTTTTGAGTGGAACTAATGACATAAGGAGAAAGGTTCACTATTTTGAAAAAGTAAGAGCCACTTGAATTGAAAAAGAAAAGAAAAAGAAATGTTGTATTGCTATGAAAAATATTCTTTGATAGTGGTAACTCTTGATGTAATTGTGCTTAAAGAAGTAGGGAGTTAATGTACATTGATGTTAAGGTGGATTTATGGTTTGACATAAGTGTGGGGTTTTGAATGGTTAATTGTATGTATTAAAAGTGCCTAGGGAGGTGTAGTCTCTCTTATATCCAAATGTATCCTACCCATCCCGCATTCTACATTACAACCAATGAAAGTCCTACTTAATACTTGATTGAATGAGCTCAATTAGTAGAGTAGTACACTACAGGCAACCATATGGTGCATCTTTTGTGGCATATGAATGTTATTTCTAAGAGTGAGCGAATTCTTTCTATCTTGAGGGCACTTGATTCATCAAGGAAATATAATGTCGTTGACCTCTATGTTAGAGTAAGTGAGCGGGTTTTAAATAATGCATGGTGCTTGTGAGTCAGATATTGAGGCGAGGATGTTATGTTAGAGTGTTTAATCTATTTTAAATATTCTTGGTATGATGAGTTATGAGAGTTGTTTAAAAAGGTCATGTCTATGTGAGGTGTAGTTTGATTTCTCGAGGACGAGCAATGGTTTAAGTATGGGGTATTGATGGTAGGCTATAATCTCGTGTTTTAGTCGCTTATTGCACTCTAATTTAATGCACTTTTATTGTGTTTGAGCTTTAATCGCTAGTATTTTGCACTAATTGTGTGTTTTATGCCTTGTAGGAGTGATTCCGAGTGATGTAGATATTATGGAATGAATTCGAGTGATTTGGAGCTCTGAAGTCTGAGTAGAAGCCCAAAGGATCAAGCCGAGAACGTGTTTGGGGGTCGATGATCAAGTCTGGATGTCAAAAAGCAAGGAAAAGTCCGTACTCTGAGAAACCTCCATAGCCGATGCGCGAGGGGCGGCGCGTGGCGAGCCGCGCTTGTACAAAATTCCTGCTGCCTGTCAGAACTAGCTCTCTGGATTTCCCCACTAATGCCAGCGCCTCCCCATGCGGCGCGCCTGTGCAAATTTTACAAAGTAATTGTCCTATTTCGCATAGGAAAAGGTGATTTCGTTTGGGCCTGACCCTACTTGGTATAAATACATAGAAAAACATTATTTTTGGGACTTTCGACATATTAGAGACCTAGGGAGGCTAAGGAGGAGTTTGAGAAGCAATAGCACAAGGAGTTCATCATTCAATCCTCACTCAAGACCCGAGTTTGGATCGTTTTATGTTTTCCTTTACTTTAAACATATTTGTGATGAATTGCTCCATATCTATGGAGTAGTTCTATTTAGGGTTTGATGGATTTAGTGTATTGATATTTGTTTGTGGATGATAACTCTAGTTTTATGTATTGAATCGTTTTGGATGATTTAATCGTTGCATCTATATTCACTTGTTCATGTAATCGAGAGAGGCATAACTTGTGATATCTTTGTTTTTTTATTGTTGGTTGAGTTCTTTAATTCTTCTTAGTAATCGAAAGATGCTATTTGAATCATTAATTAAACCTAGTTAGGAGGATAATCGAGAGAGGTTCTCCTAAAGACCAATCCACTATATATTCTTGCATATCTTCACGTGCTTAAATTGGTTCATCTTGTGAGGTTAAAACTTAATCGAGAGAGGAGTTTTTGCTGAATGTTTGAACTAATAATTAAGTGAATTCGAGAGACTCACTTGACTTTAGAAGTGAATTATCTAGAGTTAGATCCCAAATAATTATCTTGCACCTATCTTATCAAAACCCTATCTTCTCCCATTGATATCTTTCTTTGCTTATTCCTTGCTTCGATTGTCATTAGTCAATAGCTCTAGAGTCTTAGTTAATTGTAGTTTTAATCACATAAATCTCAAATGTTGATCGTCTTGGATAACAATTAAACTAGAAACTATGAAAACACTATTTAAATCCAATCCCTGTGGATACGAAATTATACTATACTATCTTTGACTAGCGAGCGTAATTAAAGTGGTGTTTTGCGCTCGTCACGTAGCTGGTAAGAACTGTAAAATTTGGAAAGCTAACATATATAAACATACTAATTGTACAAGTGCATATCTACATGCCTCTAGGAGTGTTGAACTGAAAAAGTACTGGACAGAACAGGGCCCCGTAATACCCAAACTAGCTGACTATACACATACCAAAAGATAAGTAACTCTGAGAGTAAGAGGAGTGACTCCAACAACTGGTGAATGGCATACTGATGTGGCTCAAATGCTGATCTATATGTACTTGGGCGGCATAAAACATAGCACCTCGGAAGGAACGTGAGTAAGATATGTACAAAGTATAAATGGTGGAAAGCATATATAAGGCATACTAAAGTATGACTGTAACATGGAAATATGAATATAAGTGTCACGCCCCGAAATCGGGGAGAGCGACCGGCGCTCAACCGAATGAACCCGACCGAGCAAGCATGTTAGATTTCCTTCTACCCAAACTCATCCATGAATAAGGATGAGATTCACTCCATTAATCAAGCACTGAAAAGATTTCGTTAACAACTCCCATTTCATTTCCATTAGCAGCTTCATTCATAATTTCCAAATTATTACAAGTTTATAGATATAATGAAAAACATGTTTTCCAAATACCAACATTTCTAGTTCAATTCCCCATATCAAACACCACCCACAACCTGTTTACAGAGCCTCTAAGTACAACAGAAGAGTAGTATGGAAGTGCCGGCAATAAAGATCCGGCTATACCTTAAAACACAATGTACAACTCAAATGAAATCAGGCCCGGAATAAAGTAGGGCTCACCGAAACGTGCTGAATAGGGAGTATCTGCTAACGAGGATAAACAATGCTCGCTGCTGAACTACCTGCATCCATTGAAGATACAGCGCCCCTAACAAAAGGGACGTTAGTATATATGGAATAGTACTAGTATATAAAGCTAAATATCCTCTTTCAAAATAGAACGCCAATATAAAAAGGGAAAACACAATGGAAGCAACAAGTAACAACCAATGATATCAAAATGGCAAGTTGAAACATTACCAATTTTCAATATACGGAAATGATAGTATTATTTTTGGTTGGGAGATCTGTAGCACCGACATACCACTGTTCACAATACCAATATCACTGTACTTTTAGCACAGAGTCCGGTCATGACCCGATCGGCTAGACCGTCTCATCCGAGACATCAACCACAATCATAATTGTAATTACAATTTTAAGCACAATCACCACCATGTGTGCGGCATGGTGTCCGATCACGACCCGATCGGCTAGGCCATCTCACCATAATGTCGTGTAGATCGACATCATCCTTTTGTATCAATAATCTCATCCCAATTAAAGGGAATAATGTTATCACATCAATCTCATCCCAAATAATGGACAATAGTGGCTTGCTCTAGTGGTGAGCACCCTCCACTTTCAACCAAGAGGTTGTGAGTTCGAGTCACCCCAAGAGCAAGGTGGGGAGTTCTTGGAGGGAGGGAGTCGAGGGTCTATCAGAAACAGCCTCTTTACCCTAGGGTAGGGGTAAGGTCTGCGTACAAACTACCCTCCCCAGACCCCACTAGTGGGATTATACTAGGTTGTTGTTGTTGTTGTTGTTGTAATATCATCCCAAATAAGGGGAATACTTTTATCATATCAATCTCATCCCAACTAAGGGGAATAGTCACAATCCACTCTTACACTGGCACGTGTAGTTTCGGGGTTAGGTTATTTGAACCTACCCTTCCCCGGTGGCTATCGATACTCCCAAAAACATTTTTGATTTGCATACAAAGGAAACAGAAGTACAAATTGCATTTATACCTCATAACCTTTCATACCGTATATAGCTTCATTGATACTTTCAGCTACTTGCAACATCATCATTTTATTGGCTCTCTTGGCCATACATATGATTCATCATTTATGTCACAATGGCCTTATTTCATATTCCACACTTTCCTTTCTTTCCTTTCATGTATCATCATCATAAATATCAACAAATAGAATATTCCGAAAATCACAACTTTAGGTTCATTAGTAATGAAGACCTTAAACACAATGGATTTCTTCCAAAACAAATGGAGTAAAATGATTGGCAATCGAAATACAAGTTAAAATTATAAAAAAGTAACACACCATTTATTCTTGAAATACTTTTATTCAAAAAGGTCAATACATAATTTTCACTCACGAATATGTAAGAATACAAAACACATTGAAAATACTCATAAAGCATTGCATTAGTTAAAACAGCCACATTGGGGCATGACTTGTGGACATAAGGTTTTAGGAAAATCTACTTTTGAAGTAATTTTGGAATAGTTGAATCAAGGCTCATTTCATAATCTTTCTCATATCATCTCATTTCATTGGCATCTCTAGCCACAAGTACATCTTTCATTCTTGGCACAGTGGCCACACTTTATATCTTCAACTCACTTATTTCACGTTCGAGCATCTTTATAGATTATCAACAACAAGGCATTTCCAATCAAGACTTTAGGTACACATATGAGCAATTAAGAGTCTTAAGCACATCGAGTTTTTCTCACATAAGTTGGCATACTAGCTTTCATTTGAAACACGACTCAAAGCCATAACATTATAATACACATATCATTCTTGAACACATTTCCGAAGGATAACATAATGTGATAGGAACATTCAGAACACATTTTGAATACATGCATCTTTCGACACTTTACTTACTCGGGATAATAAAATTTATTAGGAACAACTCAGAACATGGAAATTATAAACTTGAGCCAACAATACTTTAAACTTACGGGAAGATCATGGAATTCATTTCTAAAGGAGTAGTTTAGCCAACATACCTTGATGGAGCTCTTTAGTGCTACTAAAACCACCCAATACTCTTACAACTTCAATCTACATCAACATAATTCAATTGGACCAATATTAGCAAGATTTCTATAGTGTAAGTCATTTAGACTTTTTATCAAACATCTAGTGTGCATATCTTTCTCCAACCCCTCCAATGGAAATTCTTCACCTAACCACCACCTTCCACACCAATGATTCACCTCACAATCGCCTCTAGGCCATCCACAATTTCCATTAGCATATGCATGCCCAACAATTTAATCCCAAACCATCAATATCATGAATTAAACCATTTTACAATCTCTACAACACCAACACAACCTAAGTTAGACACTTATGGCTTCCAATCACCATCCCATTAGTCATAACACATATTTCATACATAAATAATCACCATGAATTTGTTAGAGACGGTAGACATACCTCTTGTAGACCAAATCTTGAAAGACAACTTTTGGGGTGTTCTTGAGATTTTGAAGAAATCCTATGGAATCCAATCAAAACCTTGTTGTAACTAGTGATTGAGAAGTGAAATCATCATAAAAACACACTTAAAAACTCACCTTAGGTGTGTATTGGAACCCTTGGTCGGATGGGTGTTGGAGAGAAAGCCCTAGTCTTGAAGAAATGACTTAGCCACTCTCTCTCCCCAGCCTTGGGGGTATTTTTAGGGCTCCTACTTACGCGGTCGTGCATATGGTCGCGCACCTGAGGCAGAATACTCTCTAATATGCGCGGCCGCACATCTGGGGGCATATGGCATATGTCTGGTAAACTGGCCATAACTTTATATAGAAATATTCAAAATGACGAACGATTTAATGCGTTGGAAACTAGACTGAAAGAGAATTAATTTGATAGGTATATCACCTCCTAAGTCATTATAGTTTGGTAGCAACATGCATTTGATGTAGGATCTTGTACTAATTGAGACATCCTTTCCACTTAATGTATCTAACTTGTTCCACACAAGTTCTTGCCATTCACAAAACTCCTTAGTATGTTCCAACGCACCTTAAACATATAGTTTCATTTCAAAATGATGTGGTTCTATCCATTGGGTCTCCTTTAATACTCAAATACGTTATTCCCAAATACCGCTGGCGCACTTTATTATCTTAAATCATTAGGAAATTTTTAACGGGGCTTTACATTCTCCCCCACTTAGGATCATTCGTCCTCGAATGAGGAGTAGAGTCCACCCTAAACACCTTACATAACTCGACTCTTCTTTACAACATTTTAAGCCCCCAAATTTGACTAACTCAAAAAATGTTCAGAAATTTTGGCAGAGTCTCCCCTGTAATTGGGGCTTATCCACCTACCAAAGAATTCCAAAACCACCCTAATAATATATCCATAACTCAACAAAGCATCATAGTATATATCAACAACATTGATCTCAACATTAAGGGCATTACATTAACAGAAGTGGTATCTAGATATGAGTTGCACATATTTAAATCATAACACATAACAAGTACCATTTTGAACCACAACCATTTGGTTATACAGGCCAGTGAGAATACTTTCTTTACTTTGATGGAGGCAGATCTCAATTTCCGGACTTATCTAACAGGAATGACAACTAGGTACCTCTTATAAGCCAATTACCCATTAAATTCACCTTCAATAGTTTCCACCGGAACGATAGGCAAATGATTTCCAACAACCTTCTAGAACCTAGATACATGATGCATCAGGTGCATGGAGGACAACGATGGAAAAATATCATACTCATAGTTTGGCCTATTTCCTTCAATATTCCATAAGACCTGATGTGACTACACATAATTTACCTTCCTTATCAATTTACCTAATATATTCATAGAGAAAATCTTAAGAATAAACCATTCACGTTTTTCAACTCTAAATCCCTACGCCGAACACCCAAACTAAACCTTTGGCGACCTCCAACAATTACTCTAAGATGTGCTAGCTTGAATATTACCATAAAATTTGCTATCCAATATATTTGATTACGGGACGATGCTTCTTCTTTGACATGTTTGAACCTTCAACCCCCATAGGTTACTATAAATAGTAACAACGAGGTCTGAGATTGGGCTGAAATGTTTTCAAGATTCCATCAATGTGCTGAGCAGGGCATTTCAGGAGGTTATATCCTAAGAGACATGAATGTTACTACCAAAAATGCTGACATGGTTACTCATTGTGACTACATCATTGATTCGACAAATGAGGCATAGAGTTTCCTAGTAGGCTTTGAAAATGTAGGGACCATGTTCATGATTCTGAGATTTAAAAGAAATGAGTCGTTTTAGACATGTGACATATGGGAGGCATGATCGGGAGGATAAAGACATTAGCGTTAGTTATTCATGGAAGACTAAGAGTCATGAAAAGGACATCAACAATTGTCTCATTCCATATGTGCCTTGTTCGGCAAGTACGTGACACCAGTCGCCTCTTGGAATGTAGGGAAAATCAGTTTAACTCGAAATGAGAATATTCTGGCACCCTAAATGTAATATGGTTTTCAAAATTCATGTAGTTGCATTACGCTCTTAACATTAACTAACATAAGGAATAGATATGCCATAAGCCCATCAGGATGAAAAAACGAAATTGAACACTTGTGAGATTATTATCATTCTACCATCTTAACCCTTCACAATAGTTGATCCTATATGAGAGTACTAGATATACAACAAACTTGTATTTCAAATCAATATGCTCATCATATGTGCCAGAATCTGAAACATCCCCCTGAAATAGAGAGGAAAAGTCGCTGTAAGGCGACTTAACTTTCAACCACACATAAGTGAAACCATGTAGCTAGTACATCTTAATGTTTGGATGAAATCATGTATTGGTTAGAGAGAATGTACACTTTGCTATGAGCTAGACATATCTCTGCCATAATAACTCTCAAGACGCAATACCAGGCCACTTCATGGGCAACTACAATACTAGGAACAAAGTGAGCTACTTACTGCGGAATGGTCTAAGTGGACATGAAAGTCATACTGAGATGCGCAAATAAAAAGATCTTCATGTGATGAATTTGTGAAAATCTCAAATTTTCCAAAAACTTTTATGCGGAAGAGTGACCCCTTTTAATTGACAGGTACATATATGATATGTGATGAGATATGCTCTCATGTTACTAGAATTATAGAACTCAATTCCTCAAGAGATCATAAATAAGTGAATTGTGATCAAGAGGCTTCACTAATACCGCGTCTCGTTCAAAGAGTAGGTACATGCAATGTTTTGTGATCCAGTGACATATTAAGACCATATTTATGTAGGCTCTTCAATACAGATGTATACCGACCCGCCCGCTTATTTTGAGAATTTAAGTCCTGTTCGGCGGTATAAGGTCTTGAGCAGCTTCGTATTATGTGTATTGACTTGCGTGCGTGGTCGAGTTCAGTTACCGGATGATTCAGAGTCAAATCAGAAGAAGGATTCCAGTTTTGGAAGCTTAAGCAGTAAGAGTTGACCAGAATTTGACTTTTGTATAAACGGCTCCAGAATGGGTTTTAGATGATTTCAACAGCTTCGTATGGTAATTTTGGACTTAGGGAGTGCATCCAGATTTGGATTTGGAGGTCCGTAGTGTGATTTGAAGCATTTCGGCGAAAGTTGAAAAAGTTGAAGTTTGGAAAGTGGAGAGGTTAGACCAATAGTTGACTTTGGTGATATTGGGGTGGGAATGTGATTTCGAGAGTTGGAACAACTCCGTTATGTCATTTGAGACTTGCCTGCAAAAATATGACGTCATTCCGGGTTGATTTGATAGGTTTCGGCACGAGTTTTAGAAGTTGGAAGAATTGAAAATTCATAAGTTCGGTTATAGTGTGATTCATAGTTTCGACATTGTTCGATGTGATTTGAGACCTCAAACGAGTCCGTGTTAGGGTATGGAACTTGTTGGTATGCTTGGACGGGGTCTCGGGGGCCCCGGGTGTGTTTCAGACAAGTTTCAGATGGTTTTCATAGTTTTGGTCAGGTCAGGTTTGGGTGTCTCGCACCTGCGACATCTTGGAGTGCTGGTGCGGCTCCGCTTCTGCGATCATAGAGTCCTGAGAGCTAGCTTGCTTTTGCGGATGCTGGCATGCAAATGCGTAGGCCGCTTCTGCGGTTAAGTGATCGCATCTGCGAAGGAGTTCGCTTCTGTGCTCCTATTATCACTTCTGTTGCGTCGCTGGTGCAGCTATATTGTCCGCAGATGCAGACCTAGGTCTGGTAAGTCAAGTTCGCAGATGCAAACGTCTACTCGCAAATGCAATAGTGCAGATGTTCTTATTTGTCCGCAGATGCGGAAGTCCTGGGCAGTGAGTTTATATTCGAGGGTTTTGCTATTTTCTCCGTATATTGAGTTTTAGACCTCGGTTGTGGGAGATTCTTTATGGCTTTTTCAAGCAAATCGATTGGGTAAGTGTTCTTCACCTAGAATTTATTATATTCCATGATTTTATCTTTATTTTTATCATTTAATTTGTGTTTTGAGTTGAGGAAAATGGAGGTTTTTGAAGAAAAGTTTCAAAATGAAAAATAATGATTTGAGGGACGAATTTGTATCGGAATTTGATGATTTTAGTATGGTTGAACTTGTATTGGAATGGGTGTTCGGGTTTTGTGAAATTTGTCGAGTTCCGAGGTACGGGCCCGGGGGTCGACTTTTAGGTCGATTTTTAGATTTTGATAAAGATTGAGGCTTTATGATCCGAAATAGTTTCTTATGAGTTTTATTTGTGCTTTGAAGTTATTTTGGTTAGATTTGAGCCTTCCAGAGGCCATTTCACTTGAGAAGTTCATTTTTGAGTATCGGTATGTCTTCTTTGAGATAAGTATCTTGCCTAACTTTGTATGGGAGAACTACCCCTTATGATTTGAGTTTGTATGCTAATTGTAGTCCGTAAATGCGAGGTGACGAGTACATGCTCAGACTTATTTGTAGAAAGTTGGCGTTTTAGGGTTCTTAGGTTCTTGTATTTACTGAATATGTAGTGGTTTTGCTATGAATACGTTTCTTAATTACTGGTTTCACCTCTACCTACTTTAATTAAAGTTAATTGCTTCATGATTCACTCTTATAGCTTATTTGATTCATAAGTGCCTTAACTGAAATGTTTACCTTTCTATTGCCATGTTGTCCTTTCCCTAACGGCTTATCTTTATTTGAAATTATTACTATCTCTTCTGTAATTGTTTAGCCTTAATTGAGGTTATGGTTAGCTTTCCGCTGCTTCTTCCTAGCTGAATTTGTTGTATCTCTTTCCTAATTGCCCAACCTTAAAAGAAATTAAATATCCTATATTTTAGTTGACTTGTCCTTATTTGGAATTATTCGACTTGTGTTAGCTCCCTCGTTGTCGAACTGTATATTGTGGACCGTTGTTACATAGTATTTCCTTTTTTATTGAGCTGTTCTTATTATGACTAGCATTCCCGATTGTGGATACTCCTTGTGAATTAGTTCCTCCATTTCTTTGACTTTTGGAATCTCTTAGTGGACTTATTTCTCGTACCCTTGTATTATTGTCATTGTTGCTTTTGTACTAGTTGTTGTGATGCACGAGGTTTTTGCCGTGTGGTTGTTGTTATTGTGATGCACGAGGTTTCTGCCGTGTGAGTGTTATTGTGATACATGAGGTTTCTGCCGTGCGAGTGCTATTGGGTTGCACGAGGTTTCTGCCGTGCTATTATTAATATTGATATTTGCAAATGCGGCTTGACAAGGTGGGCTATATATATATGGGTTGCGCATGTGGCGAGACAAGGTGGGAACATTATTATGCATGTGCGGCGAGACAAGGCGGGCATTCACTTTACTATTGCACACGTGGCGAGACAAGGTGGGTTGTGTCAGGGATTGATTTGTGATAACTTGTGATAGCCTGGGGGCATTCTTGTTGTTGATATTTGTGTAGTGGTGCACTTACTTGTGTGAGTTTTATCTTATGGAAAATTGTGGGAAAACATTCTACGTGTTGTCCATTTCTTATCTATACTTACTAACTGGCATAAACTATGTTAGAACACTTGCACAAGCATACACGTAGTTAAGCACTCTTATCGGTTAAAGAGGATTCTTGATATTGTTGAGTAAAGATGTACATCCTTGTTTAATTGACTTCTATGTGAGAATGTCTCTATTTGGCACGTGAGTCGTCAATGCGGTTATAAAATTGAAATGAGAGCACATGATGCTTGGTGTTAGGGTTCAGGAATTAGGACCCGTGAGTTGTGAATATTCTGAGGTTTGGTACCTCGTAGAGTTATTGGCTAAAACTCGGTGTGAAAGCGGTTGTTTTGTTGAGTTGTTATTTACCTTTCATTTTTTTGTGATCACCGAATTTAGACCGTGTTTTCGTACATCCACTGTGTCATTATTATGGTATTTCGCTGATAGTTATTGTTTTCCTTTCTTACTAAAATTACCGTATTATTTGCCATTTCATGTAGTCTTTATGTAGATATCATACTTTATTTTTTCCTATACTTATACTTGTTCAGGTTATTTAGTCCAGTAGGTGTCTTGATTGTACCTCGTCACTACTCCACTGAGGTTAGTCTTGATACTTGCTAGGTACTGCCGTGGTGTACTCATACTGCACTTATGCACATTTTTGTGCAGATCCAGGAATTTCGAAGTTAGTTGATCATTAGCTAGCTGTGCGAATTGTTATTGTGGAGACTCAAGGTAAACCTTCTGCTGCGTTCGCAGGCTTCAGAGTCACCTTCTGATTTGTATTCACACTATTTACTTTATTTCAAAGAGTCGTATTTAGAAAATTGTGGCAAACTCTATAGAGCTTATGACTTGTACTACCGATTTTGGGAATCGTAAATTTTGTAGAGATTTCTATTTCAAAAATTGTTAGATGTTATTTAATTATGTTGTTATTCAGTAAATGTTAGGCTTACCTAGTCTCTAAGACTAGGTTCCATCACGATACCCAACAGAGGGAAAATTGGGTCGTGACAAGATGTACATATACGACAAGGAAAACTATGTGGTGTTCATAATAATGTTCTAAGGAGTGACTTACTTGGTGACTTTAGGTCGATAGGGCAGTACCTTAACTGATGCCCCTTAACTCCACATCCATAACATACATTGGTACCATTGTGACATACCCCCGGATGACATCTCCTATACTTCACGCAATGAGGATGAGGTCCACTAAACTGACTCGCCCTACTGACATGATATTTACCCTTTTTGAATACATCATAAGCATTCCCCCTATCCTTTCTCCAGGACCCCGTGATGGGATTAACAATCTCTGTAACAGCTCGTTGTATGGACTTTTGGAATTGCCCAAATCTACCACCCCTAACACGCTTCTGAGCATACTCACAACATGACGTAAAATGTTCCCGCCCGCATATCGGGCACACCAGGATGGGTGTATCCAACCTAAGGGCATTTGTTCTTCTTGTGCCCCCTCTTTCCACAACCATAACATATTTCAAGAATCATCCAACATAAACCCGAGTGGCTCTTCTTTCATATCAAACATTTTGGCTTATTGATGCCAATAATTCTCATTCATATCTTAGTTGCTCTTACTACATAATCCGGTGGCACGGTAACATTAATAGGAGTAAGGACACTTCCCCTAGCAACTGGTTCTTTCATTCCCTCCTTGCTGCCTCGAACCCGTGGGTTACTCATATGGAAAATAAGACATGACGAGGAATTTTATCTTCCTATCTTGAGCTTTATCGCACGATCTAGAGTATCAAAGAAGTGTAAAATTCCTAAATGTCCAAGTAGCCTCTTCATTATAGTTGTGGTCGACAACACATCGATAAAAAGGACTATACTAGACACGGCCCCGAGACATCCTAGGATACATTAAAACCTTAGGCTCTGATACCAAGCTTGTCATGCCCCGAACTCAGGGAGCTTGACCTGCGCTCAACCGAGTGAACCGGCCGAGCAAGCCTGTTATATTTTCTTCTACCCAAACTCATCCATGAATAAGGAGGAGATGCACTCCATTAATCAAGCACTGAAAAGATTTCATTAACAACTCCCATTTCATTTCTATTAGCAGCTTCATTCATAATATCCAAATTATTACAAGTTTATAGATATAATGAAAAATATGTTTGCCAAATACCAATATTTCTAGTTCAATTCCCCATATCAAAAACCACCCACAACCTGTTTATAGAGCCTCTAAGTACAACAAAAGAGTAGTATGGAAGTGCCGGCAACAAAGCCACGGCTATACCTTAAAACACAATGTACAACTCAAATGAAATCAGGCTCGGAATAGAGTAGGGCTCACCGAAACGTGCTGAATAGGGAGTATCTGCTAACGAGGATAAACAATGCTCGCTGCTGAACCACCTTCATCCATTGAAGATGCAGTGCCCCCGACAAAAGGGACGTTAGTATATATGGAATAGTACTAGTATATAAAGCTAAATATCCTCTTTCAAAATAGAACGCCAATATAAAAAGGGGAAACACAATGGAAGCAACAAGTAACAACCAATTATATCCAAATGGCAAGTTGAAACATTACATTTTTTCAATACACAAAAATAATAGTATTATTTTTGGTTGCGAGACCTTTAGCACCGATATACCACTGTTCACAACACCAATACCACCGTATATTTAGCACGGAGTCTGATCACGACCCGATCGGCTAGGCCGTCTCATCCGAGACATCAAGCACAATCAAAATTTTAATTATAATTTCCAGCACAATCACCACCATGTGTGCAGCATGGCGTCCGATCACGACCCGATCGGCTAGGCCATCTCACCACAATGTCGTGTGGATTGACAACATTATTTTGTATAAATAATCTCATCTTAATTAAGGGGAATAATTTTATCACGTCAATCTCATCCCAAATAAGGGGAATAACTTTATCACATCAATCTCATCCCAACTAAAGGGAATAATCACAATCCACTCCTACATCGACACGTGTAGTTTCGGGGTTAGGTTATTTCAACCTACCCTTCCCCGGTGGCTATCGATACTCCCAAAAACATTTTTGATTTGCATACAAAGAAAATAGAAGTACAAGTTGCATTTTACCTCATAACCTTTCATACCGTATATAGCTTCATTGGTACTTTCAGCTACTTACAACATCATCATTTCATTGGCTCTCTTTGCTACATATATGATTCATCATTCATGGCACAATGGCCGTATTTCATGTTCCACACTTTCCTTTCTTTACTTTCATATATCATCATCATAAATATCAACAAATAGAATATTCCGGAAATTACAACTTTTGGTTCATTAGTAATGAAGTCTTTAAACACAATGGATTTCTTTTTAAAACAAATGGAGTAAAATGATTGGCAATCGAAACATAAGTTAAAATCATAAACAAGTAACACACCATTTATTCTTGAAATACTTTTTCCCAAAAAGGGCAATACACAATTTCCACTCACGAATATACAAGAATGCAAAACACATTGAAAATACTCATAAAGCATAACATTAGTTAAAACAGCCAGATTGGGGATGACTTGAGGACATAAGCTTTTAGGAAAATATACTTTTGAAGTAATTTTGGAATAGTTAAATCAAGGCTCATTTCATAATCTTTCTCACATCATCTCATTCCATTGGCATCTTTAGCCACAAGTATAACTTTCATTCTTGACACAGTGGCCAGACTTTATATCTTCAACTCACTTCTTCCACTTTCGAGCATCTTAATAGATTATCAGCAACAAGGCATTTCTAGTCAAGACTTTAGGTACACATATGAGCTATTAAAAGTCTTAAGCACATTGAGTTTTTCTCATATAAGTTGTCATACTAGCTTTCATTTGAAACACGGCTCAAAGCCATAAAATTATAATACACATATCATTCTTGAAGATATTCCCAACGGATAACATAATATGATAGGAACATTTGGAACACATTTTGAATAAATACATCTTTCGACACTTTGCTTACTCGGGATATTAGGAACAACTCGGAACATGAGAATTAGAAACTTGAGCCAACATACTTGAAACTTACGGGAAGATCATGGAATTCATTTCTAAAAGAGTAGTTTAGCTAACATACCTTGATGGAGCTCTTTAGTCCTACTAAAACCACCCACTACTCTTACAACTCCAATCTATATCAATATAATTCAATTGGACCAATATTAGCAAGATTTCTATACTTTAAGTCATTTAGACTTTTTATCAAACATCTAGTATGCATATCTTTCTACAACCCCCTCCAATGGAATTTCATCACATAACAATCACCTTCCACACCAATGATTCAACTCACAATCACCTGTAGGCCATCCACAACTTCCATTAGCACATGCATGCCCAAATATATATTCCCAAACCATCAATCTCATCAATTAAACCATTTTACAATCTCTACAACACCAACACAACCTAAGTTAGGCACTTATGACTTCTAATCACCATCCCATAAGTCATAACACATCTTTCATACATATATAATCACCATGAATTTGTTAGAGACGGTAGACATACCTCTTGTAGACCAAATCTTGAAAGATAACCTTTGGGGTGTTCTTGAGATTTTGAAGAAACCCTATGGAATCCAATCAAAACCTTGTTGTAACTAGTGATTGAGAAGTGAAATCATCATTAAAACACACTTAAAAACTCACCTTAGGTGTGCATTAGAAGCCTTGGCCGGATGGGTGATGGAGAAAAAGCCCTAGTCTTGAAGAAATGACTTTGCCAATCTCTCTCCTCGGCCTTGGGGGTATGTTTAGGGCTCCTACATGCGCGTTCGCACACCTGGGAAAGTGACAGTGCATATGGTCGCGCACCTGAGGCAGAATACCCTCTAATATGCGCGGCCGCGTATCTGGGCGCGCATATGGCATAGTATGGTAAAATGGGCATAACCTTCTGTAGAAATGTCCAAATGATGAATGGTTTGATGCGTTGGAAACTAGACTCAAAGGGATTTAATTTGATAGGTATATCACCTCCTAAGTCGTTATAGTTTGGTAGCAGCATGCATTTGAAGTAGGATCGTTTGCGAATTGAGATATCCTTTCCACTTAATGTATCCAACTTGTTCCACACAAGTTCTTGCCATTCACAAAACTCCTTAGTATGTTCCAACACACCTAAAACATATATTTTCATTTCAAAATGATGTGGTTCTATCCCATGGGTCTCCTTTAATACTCAAATACGTTATTCCCAAATACTGCTGGCGCACTTTAAAATCTTAAATCATTAGAAAATTTTTAACGGGGCCTTACAATAAGCTGAAAGTTAAACAAGAGTCTAAACTAGCAATTGACCTAGAACTGAACCGAATTTTAAGGTGAAACCGTGCTGAAATTGAACAACTATCTGAATTGGTGCCTGTTTGGTGTTATGGGCTATATCTCCCAAATCAGGTAATTGTAAAGCTGAACTAGCCTCATGTATATTCCTGCAATGCAAACCGTGGCTATGTATGCATATATAACATGCCTGCCTGGTGTTACGGGCTATATCCCCCCAGCAGGTAAATATATAATCTACAAGCCTGACTGGTGTTATGGGCTATCTCCCCCAACATATAATCAATAGGCCTCGATGGCGTTATGGGATATCTCCCCCAACATATAATCAATAGGCCTCGCTGGTGTTATGGGTTATATCCCCCCCAACATAATCAATGTAAGCATGTATCAGGCATAACATATATGGCAACATCATATGGACTCAAGAGATCATGAAGGAAACCATAAACAGAATCACAAACGTAATCTGACGCTCGTCGTCCATAAGTTGGAAGGAAGAGTCTATCCCCACTTTAGGGAGAAACTGAGTATGTACATGAGATACTAAGGTTAATTAGCTCATTAGGATCCCTCTATATTCAATTTAGAACCAAAGAACTCAAGATTTGTCCAACTCTTCAAATTTCAAAAACTTTCAGCAGAGTCCCCCTAAACCTGGATGATCCCCAAAAATAACAGAAAGAACAACAATATACACATGAATGGATATCCGGCCAAGATGATAACATCAAACTAAAGGAGATCCGGTTATCCACAATAGTGTCAAACGATCTACAAAACGGAATTGTGAATGTAATGAAGACTCATAGTGGCTAACTGGTGACATGAAAGTCTAAATATGATTTAGGAATAATCTAAGAATCAACACATGAAAACTAATTAAATAATCTTAAATTAATCTAGTATGATCATATGGGGGTTAGGTATACATAAAAACATCAAAGGAACGAAACAAACGGAAGTCCGAGCGATTTTCCCTTATGTTTTTGTCATGTTTTGACGTTACAACCTAAACTATTTTCTTCTATAATTTACATATGGAATTGCATAATATACAAGTATACATTACATGCTGAAATTTCCCTTGAACAACTCTTAAAAGATAAAGATGAGAGGCTAGATCATAGCTAAACCAAATCACGCCGTAAACAAAACGAAAACCCTGTATATCTCCTATTTTCTTGCTTCCGAACCTTGTTACCTTTGATCCACACCCTTACTTATGCTTGTATAACTAAAATACAGAGGTTAAAAGCTTCCTTAGCAACGAATATCATTCCAAAACACGAGTTATAAGGAGAAAGGGGGATGGCAAAGTCTTACCTATGTCGTAAGGATCGCATTGATGTGTTCGTGTCTTCATTTTGAGTTGCGGAGGATGGAATTACTTCAAAACCATAAGGATGTGTTTAGGAGGTCTAAAGAGACTTATTAGGTCTTATTTTGGTCGAAAATATCTTTAGATACGAAGGCTACAATGTTATATATCAAGATAATCCTCAACCGACCTTGTGGGTCTCAAAGGGAGCTGCTTGCGCGGTCACGCGAAAATATGAATATGTCTCTACTATGACATCATATCGACTAACGGTTTAATGCATTGGAAAGTAGACTCATAGTTCTTCAAATTGGTTGGTGGAATAACCCGTAATTCCAATTAAATTGAGAGAAAAGATCAGTAACATTAGACCTAAATTTAAATTAAATTATGAACGTAACTTGCGACAACTTTTGTCGACTTTTGTTTCATAACTCATTTGACTTAAAAACATAACATATGACTATAATAAAACTAAAATATATCATAATATCACCTTATTATCATATTAATCACCCTAGTATCACCCCAAAAGTATGGGTTATAACTTTCCCAAATTGTCATTTCGACGAAACTTATTTTCTTCGATTTGTTTAGCTTCTAAACCTTCCAACCCTCTGGGTACTTGCAGTACATGATCTTATATATTTGTAACCTCCAAGATAACATGATTAACTTACTTTATGTACTTTCAAAGGTTGATCTAATTTTCGAGCATACATAAACTGACTTACGATGTACTTTTATATATGAAAACATGGGGTGTAACATCATTCCGCCTTTGGAGCATTCGTCCTCGAAAGTTGACTGATGTGCTTATCAGTATCATAACCTACAACTTATACAAATACTTTTATACTGTTCTTTCCATCTAGGCAACTGTTCTGCATATAAATCCAAATGCCCGGGCATTCCCCCCTTTAGGCCTCTTTCTCACACCACGACCTGTGGTCGGAATTCTTCCAATCTTGTAACTGTTGCTACCTTCTGTCATGCAGCCTGTACTATTATGTCCTTGTACGTGTGCCTATGCGACTCTTTTCTCTCTTTTCCTCTCACTTTGTGAACATATACAGAACTCTAGGCATCTATTGGTGTACTGAAGTTCTTCGCTTGGTACTTTGTCGAACTTACGCCTATTGCCACATTTTGTTTCATAGCCCCGGTTATCTTTACTGCATATAGATAGGTAATATTATACCATAACACTTTATTTCAGTTTATTATTACCGAGATATTCTACCCAACTCCAAGTTACTCTCTCCCTACTTATCCTTTATGTATAAATCTAAGTCCTTTAATGCTTCCTCATTCTGTTCATCTTAAGAATGACAACCCAATCTCAACTCATACTTTTGAACTTTTATCCATCTACTGTTGAGTCACCTTAATGTTGATCCATAATCTACCACAGATAACTTGAAACCTCTTACGCAATACATTGTCACTAGGGCTCACATATCATCGTGGAACATCTGAAGTTGTTTGCTTGATCCACCTAGGGATGATACTATACTTCAATAATCATATTTTATAGCATCTCGATGTGATTCATCTTATGGGGGTATTCTAATCCCGTGCAATTCATGAAATCCCTTCTCTTTGAATCATTACTCAATCGAAGGCCTAAACATCATCCTCTTATCATTTATCACAATTAGACTCTTATTCTACTACCAGGGCAAGATTCCATCATTTCGAAATGCTCCTAGTATTAAACTCCTCCGAGTTCATTCATGCTATACTGAATTTTCTATAACTTATGGGAACCATCGGCTCTCTTGTTTTGATGGGCTTAATCCCGAGGCCTTACCTATTCTCATCACCTTCTCACTAGCCTTTTTCTTATCCTTACTCTGATCTACCTAAAACCTTGTCGCTCTATCGTACTTTATCTTGCAACCTACACATATATATTTATACTACTCGCAACCTTCCTTTAGCTTGCTAGCACCATAAAATTTCTTATGTTATTCTAGAACCTCAAGTGAGACATCATGTCGCCTCTAAATCTAACCCGATGGTAGTTTAATCTCAAGTCAATCTTCGAGAAGCACTTGGCACCCTGAAGCTGGTCGAACAAGTCATCAATTATGGGAAGAGGATAGTTTTTCTTGATCGTGACCTTGTTCAACTATCTGTAATATATACACATACATAGGGGCCATCTTTCTTTTTCATAACTAAGACTAGTGCTCCCCAAGGAGAAGTGTTGTGTATAATGAAACCCTTATCTAACATATCTTTCAACTACTCCTTAAGTTCCTTTAATTCTACTGGTGCCATCAATTAAGGTGGAATAGATATTGCTTGTTTACCCAGAACTATATCGGTGGGAAAGTCAATTCCCCGATCTGGAGGAAGACCTAGAAGCTCATCAGGAAATACGTGAGGGAACATATTCACTACTAGACCTAATTCAAGAGTTAGCATTCCTCGTCTTAAGGTACGAAATAAATCTACTTTTTGGTGATGTAGAAACACCTTTCCATTCTATAACCGACCCTTCTGGAAAATTTAACTGGACCGTCTTAGCTCTACAACTAATATTATCATAGCAAGAAGATAACTAATCCATACCAAGTATAACATCAAAGTCAACCATTTCTAACTCAATCAAGTCAGTTGTTGTACTATGGTCGCCAATCACCATCGTACAACATCTAAAAACACGCCTAGCTACTACTGAATCACCAACTGGGGTGGCTACCTCAAAAGGTGTAATGGTTTCTGGTTCTATCACAAACTTAGTAGCAACAAAGGGAGTGACATATGATAGTGTAGAACCAGGATCTATCAACACATACCATTATGAGAATTCACTAATAAAGTACCTGTAACCACGTCTGGTGAAGCCTCTCGACCCTAACGACCAACCAGAGTGTAGGTGCGGTTCTGGGGATTGCTTATAGTAGGAGCTCTTCTTTGACCTCTACCATGGTCCACTAGTGTCTGGGTAACTTTCCCTAGCGGGCGTGCTGATGGTGAAGAAGCTGTAACTGATCTCGGTGGCTGAGTTGCACCACTACCACCCCTAGATGGGCAATCTATCATAAAATGGCCTGACTTGCCACAAACATACCATGCATCTACACCCAACTGTCATTGGCCCAAATGGCGTATACCACAGTCAAAACACCTAGGGTAAAGTGAACCACCCTTACTAGTTCTAGACTGTGGGGGTCAATTATATTTCGGCCCTTGAAATTGTGAAGGAGTACTAGCTAATGGCTGCCTAACACTCTTTATCTACTAGCACTAGATGTCTCACCAAACAAAACTGAAAATATTCCTTTCTTGCTTGAGCTTCTATCTCTGTCAGCCCTCTGCTTCTGTTTCCTTTCCTCAACTGCTTAGGCGAATGCCTGAATACATTCAATGTCCACACCCGATTACATAGATACAGTCATACACTCATTTACTAAGTGAGGAACAAGTCCGTTATATACTTGTGTACCATATCCTCCATCCCTGATACAACTGTAGTAGCAAACCTCGCCAAAGAATTAAAGTGGAGGTTGTATTCTACAACACTTATTTCCCCATATCTCAATGTCAGAAACTTATCCAATTGTGCTCTACGTGTCTCTGTAGGTAAGTAATGGTAGAGGAATGCCTCTGACAACTCTCGCCATGTAGCTAGAGCAGCATTTGCTCCCATAGACATCTCCCAAGTAGTATACCAACCGGCTGCTAGATCATATAATCTATATGATGCCAATTCAACTGACTCTCTATCTGTGGCATGCATAACTCTGAGGGCTCTGGCTACCCTATCTAGGAAATCCTAGAGATCCTCTATTGTACTAAATCCCGTGAAAACTGGAGGCTCTAATATGAGGAAATCACAAATCCTAGAACCCGTATCATCCCTAGAGGGCTTGTATGCTGCCGTCTGGCCTGAGCAACTGCAATACATGTCAACAATCTGATGGCCTCCCTCATGTCGTTGTGCTGAGAAGCCAGAGGTACGATAGCTGGAGCACCTCTAACCTCTCCCGAAACAGACGGAGTCTGTGAAGCTCCGGATGGAACCTAATGTCTGGATTCCTTTTGCTTATCTAACTCAGGGGGTACTCTGCTACTACCCTGGCTAGCAATAGCTTTGCCCTTCTAGGTAGCTGTGAGTCTCTTTGGCGGCATCTCTCCATATAAAAGGTTTTGTCAGAAGGCTGAATGTTTATAACATAGCTTTATCGCACGATCTAGAGAAGAAGAAAGGACAACCATCCTATAATTCCCAATAGCCTCCTGATTATTAGTGTGGCGCGCAACACACCCATAAACAAGACTCTATTAGACACGGCCTATAGACACCCTAGGACTAAACTGCTCTGATACCATAATTGTCACGACCCAGCCTAGGGCCGCGACGGATAACCTACACTAAGTGTCAATCATCACTAAACTTGTTGATAATCTACTAATCATGAATATAAATGGATAAACTTAACAAGCATAAGCATAACTTATAAGAACTGTACAAGCTGGAAAGCTGACAAGGCTAAACCAAGCTAACATATAAAAACATACTAACTGTAGAGGTGCATATCTACAGGCCTCTAGGAGTACTGAACTAAAAAAGTACTGGACGGAACATGGTCCTGTTATTCCCAAACAAGCAGACTGTACACATACCAAAAGATAAGTAACTCCGGGAGTAAGCAGAGTGACTCCAACTGCTGGTGGATGGCCTACTGATGTGGCTCAAACGCTGATCTATCTGTACTTGTGCGGAATGAAATGTAGCGCCCTGGAAGGGACGTGAGTACGATAGATACAAAGTATGTAGGGTGGAAAACATATGTAAAGCATACTAAAGTATTACTGTAAGATGGAAATCTGAATATAAGCTGAAAGCTAAACAAGAGTCTGAACTAGCAACTGATCTGAAACTGAACCAAAGTTTAAGCTGAATCTGTGCTTAAACTGAACAAGTATCTGAGCTGGTACATATCTGGTGTTATGGACTATATCCCCCCAATCAGGTAACTGTAAAAGTGAACTAGCCTCATGTATAGTCATGCAATGCAAATTGTAGCTATATACGCGTATATAACATGCCTGACCGGTGTTGTGGGCTATATACCCCCAGCAAGTAAATATATAACCAATAGGCCCAACTAGTGTTATGGGCTATCTCCCCAAGCATATAATCAATAGGCCTCGCTGGCGTTATGGGCTATCTCCCCCAGCATATATTCAATAGGCCTCGCTGGTGTTATGGGCTATATCCCCCAGCATCATCAATGTAAACATGTATGAGGCATAATACATGTGGCAACATCATATAGACTCAAGAGATCATGAAGGAAACCATAAACGGAATCACAAACGTAATCTGACGCTCATCGCCCATAAGTTGGACGGAGAAGTCTATCCCCATTTTAGGGAGAAACAAAGTATGTACATGAGATATTAAGGTTAATTAACTCATTAGGATCCCTCTATAATCAATTTAGAACCAAGGAACTCAAGATTTGTCCAACTCTTCGAATTTCCAAACATTTCAGCATAGTTTCCCCTAAAACTGGATGATCCCCAAAAATAACAGCAAGCACAACAATATACACGGGAATAAATACCCGGCCAAGATGATAATATCAAACTAAAGGAGATCCAGTTATCAACAATAGTGTCAAACGATCGACAAAACGGAATTGTGAATGTAATGTCGACTCATATTGGCTAACTTATGACATGAAAGTCTAAACATGAATTAGAAATAATCTAAGCATCAACACATGAAAATTAAGCATATATAATCTTAAATGGGGCTAGTAGGATCATATGGCGGTTAGGTATACATAAAAATATCAAAGGAATGAAACAAACAGAAGTCCGGATAGCATAGGCCAAATTAGCGATTGGCCGTTATGTTTTTGTTGTGTTTTGAAGTTCCAACCTAAACTATTTTCTTCCAAAATTCACATATGGAATTGAATAATATACAAGGATACAATAAATGCTGAAATTTCCCTTGAACAACTCTTAAAAGATAAAGAAGAGTGGCTAGAACATCGCTAAACCAAATCACGCCGAAAACGAAACAAAAACCCTACATACCTCCTGTGTTCTTGCTTCCAAACCTTGTTCCTTTTGATACACACCCGTACTTATGCTTGTATAACTAAAATATAGAGGTGACAAGATTCCTTAGTGTCACACCCCAAACCTAGTGGGCGTGGCTGGTACCCAGTGCCGTACTGGCCCGAGCGAACCACTCTGTAACTTATGATCGTTTAACAAAAACTAGAACATACATAGGTCGAGCTGGCTAAACTCATTCTTTGTGTGACCATCATGGGCCAACATGGCCACAACTCGTAATGCATAACTGTAAGTGGGCAAACACTGTATCAACTATCCATCATACTTAAAATATGAATAAACTGGGGCCGTCTATGCCTCTGTACATAATGAACCTATGCCTATAAAGCCTATAAGAGTAATTGAGATCAAATAGGATAGGGCACCGACCTACCCATAAGTCTATAGAAAAATTTGACATGATGACTTATAGACTCGGCTGCACTCCGAATAAAGTGGAGTCTTACCGATCTTTTGTTGAATGCTAACCTCGTCTACTCTGAGGGCTCGTCAAACTGATTTCTTACACCTGCATGCATTAATGCAACGTCCACAACAAAAAGGACGTCAATACGAATAATGTACCGAGTATGCAAGGAATACTTGAAACATAACAATAAGTCAACATTAATGAAAGATATATAAGAACCAACCTGCACCTTTGAAGTGCCACCGTATATGCATACTAATTATACTTACATATATAATGCCTCTTTGGTACTATTATCCATATCATAACATGATTGGAAAACTGATCAGTGGTAACTTCCCGACCGGCCGTAGCACAGGGGTAAATGTATAACTGCCCAACTGGTGGTAACTCCCCAATCGACCGAAGCACGGTGGTAAATGCATGATTGACCGACCGTCCGTAGCACGGTGGTAAATGCATAACTGCCCAATCGACTGTAGCTTGGTGGAAAATGCATGACTGCCCGACCGGCCGTAGCACGGTGGCAAATGAAAATGCATGACTTCCCAATCGGCCGTAGCTCGGTGGTAACTTCATGACTGCCCGACCGGTCATAGCACGGTGGTAAATGAAGATACATATATCATTACATTATGAACATTAACTTCATTATCGTATGCCTTAATAGGGACTTAGAAATATACTTAGACGTGCTTTGAATATCATTTTACCGAAATAAATAACGTAGACAATCTTAACTACTAAGATTAGAACTATTTATGGAATAACATTACATTTACATTTCGTTACTTGGATCATACCAAAAAAAAATGAAGGATTAGACTTAACATACCTTAGTTGATGGAATTATCAACCACTTGAGCTTGAGCTTTCCAAGAACAATTTTTGCTCCATCTTAATTTTGAACAAGAACCAAACACTCCTTCTTAAAATGACTAGAAAACGTTGTGTAATATAGTAAGCAAAGTGAGAGCCTTTTCGTTGCTAGCTATATTTGTTTTCTAAGAGAAAACACTTTGTGGAAAGAAATTTTGAATTCATTCTTGCTTCACCTCATGGACAACTAAAAGAGAAAGAGAAGAAGGTGGGTTTCCAAGAAGAGAAAGAGCCAAAAGACTTTAGTTGCCTTCGTTTCCTAATTAATGTTAGAGGTTGATGCATATATACTTATCTTTATCATGTAGATATTATTGTGGACCATGGGGTCCACATGTGTACAAGTCACATTTTAATCCATTTATGGTAATGCCACCTTTACCTCTAGTAGTGCTTAGTCACTACATGTTGTCTCCCAAAACTATATATGGGATAAGTGTTCTTGCCAACACATATCCATTAATCTACTTATTAACTTTATTATCTCCTTGACAATCTAATATTTAATAAATTATACACATACTTAACATGCTAATAAATCAAAAACATTTGATAATACATATAATAACATTGCATAAATATGGAGATATCTAAAAAATATATTTCATCATAATATAATCTTTTTTTCCCAATATTTTATCAAACGTACAAACTTTTGTACCAGTACTTATCAAAATGGTGAAAAGATAGCTTTCTTTTCAAACGAGAAAATAGTTTCAATCATTATAATTAAAAAAAAACTCATTTCACTTAAATACTAGTCACCTTTAACGTACTTCATATACCTTACTATCACGGTCATGAGGTATAACACTAGTCCATAAATACGGGATATTATAGCTTGGATCGTATTTTATCCCAAAATATCAAACATTAACAAAACTCATTTTCTTTGATTTGTTTACCCTCTGGCCTTCACGACACTTACTTATCACTTGTTATAAATAACATAAATACTTATAAACTTAAAAATAATCTTGTCCTTGAACTTAAATCAATTATCTTACGACGAATCTAACGTACAAAAGTGCGAGATGTAACACTTAGCCACAAAGCTCTTTCCAAAACACGAGTTATAAGGAGAAAAGGGGATGGCAAAGTATTACCTATGTCGCAAGGATCGCGTTGATGTGTTTGCATCTTGATTTTGAGTTGCGGATGATGGAATTGATTCAAAACCTTAAG
>AWOL01S0088279.1:2522-27471 GCA_000715115.1 Nicotiana otophora | reverse complement strand
TTTATTTATTGTTGTTACTTACTGAGTTGGCGTACTCACGTTACTCCCTGCACCTTGTGTGCAGATCCAGGTATAGCTGGACACGGTAGCGGTTATTGAGTGTTTTGGTTGCAGATTTTCTTGGAGATAGCAAGGTAGCTGTTTGGCGATCGCAGCCCCTGCTCTTCTCCCTCTTATCTTCCTCTAGTTGTATTTAGCTATTTTTCGAGCTGAGTTAGCCTTGATATTGTTAGACAAATTGTAGTATGTGCTCATGACTAGTGACACCCCGATGTCGGACTTTTTCTTTTTCGCACTTCTGTTTTTTTTATTTGAACTCTTTTAGTGGAGGTTTTATGCTAAATAACCTTGAAATTATCTTTGAAATGAAAATATCATTTTGTTTTGGAAATGAGTCGGCTTGCCTAGTTCCACGATAGGCGCCATCACGACAGGGGTTAGTTTTGGGTCGTGACATTAGATATCTATAGAGAATATTGGTACAAACTCCATGGTTGTGGATCCACTTACTAAGGAACTACCACCCAAGGTCTTTCATGAGCATACTGCTCATATGGGTGTCATGTCGTTTAAGAATATTCAGTTTCAGTGGGAGTTTATAAACCATTAAAATGTTCTTTACAGACACAATCTGGTTTTCAGTTTAAGGATACTTGAAGTTATTTTTGCATAAATAAAGTATTCAGGTTATTTTTCACTCTGACTTATTTTTTTCAGTTGGACCAGTTAAAAATTGGCATGCTTGGATCACATTGCATGTAATGTTTATGCTACACATCCATACTTGATCTATGTTATTTGGTTATGTTGGTATTCGTGATCAAGGAAGGTTTAGTCACGATAAATATAATAAAAGCCGCCTTGGTTCAATACTGGCATGATTGATGGACGAAATTTTTCAGAGGCACTTTGGTTTATGATAGCAAATATTTTGAGCTCATAAGGTGACATACAATTATAGAGTTATATGTGTAGTCCAAGTGGGAGATTGTTAGTACTTTTTATGTACTTGCAAATATATGGTATTAAGAATAATTGTATGTTAGTTGCCATCATTAAAAGGTTGACCCAATTTAAAAGTGATCCGCTAAGATTTTAAAGTTAAATGGGTCTATTAAATACCTTATAAAGTATGAGGTCTTATGTGTAGATACTCGGATGTAGTTTCTAATTTGATGATGGGCTAAATTAGAAATACATAAACTTGTGCACCTATTAATAGGCTATGGTCCCAAAATCAGACGTAGGGTTTTCTTTCTAACACCCCATCGCTGGAAAGAGTAGAACAACTTACGTCTTGGTTTGGAAGACCAATAACTTGCAAGACGAAGGATTTCATCGTCTCTCATGGATTCAGGTACGCTTTCGC
The DNA here is from genome assembly GCA_000715115.1 of Nicotiana otophora. NCBI lineage: Eukaryota > Viridiplantae > Streptophyta > Magnoliopsida > Solanales > Solanaceae > Nicotiana > Nicotiana otophora. Next base: position 26,102 of record AWOL01S0088279.1, on the reverse strand, counting down.
ATCCCGTATTTATTCTTGATGATTTGACATGATAACTCTTGAGTAAAAGATGATAGTTTTCATCTTTAAAGTAATTTGGTTCTCACGTAAATAAGTTTTTTGGTTGGCCTATTGAATATTTTGCAAATTATCCAGCAAGACAAATGCCAAGATAGTAAAATTAAAAATGCGATAAATTTTAATTCTAATCAAAATAGTAAAATCTATTAAAACTTCTTAAACCGATTTTAGTACTCCAAAATATTTTAGCAAAATGGCGTTCATTAGTGGGAAACAAGTTTGGGATTTCGAAATTGTTTTCACCAAATGATTATAATATTACTTTTTTTAACACCACATTCAAGAAATGAAATAAAGTATAGGAATCATTGCTTCTACTTATGTTCCGTTTCTAAGCTGATATATATATATATATATATATATATATATATATATATATATATCGACATCAATTTTATATTTTTGAAATTAATTTTTTAAAAATTGTTCGATCTGTATTGACAAAGAGTAAGCACTTGCTTGCAATTTTGCGACCAGATTGGAGCAAAGTAATATATAGAGAATAATAAGATAGAGATGTGAAGAAAAAAAAAGGAATTGTGAGATAGAGAGTGTTATAATCAATAGAAACATTAATAATGTAAATACTACTTAACAATGAATAATAACTTATTAAGGAGTCATTTGTATTTTTACAGTGAGCAGCAACTTGCATTTTTTTAATTGGCGAAGTCAGTACATAAGCAACAAAAGTGCTTTCATTTTTTGGGTTTATTAAATTGAAAATTCTAGCCAAACATTCAAAAAGAAATAAAACCAACAAAATGAAAGAGAGAAAAAAATTACGCAGGACGGGTGGATGCCGATATAGGTGTGGGGCGAGTAAACACAGGTGAAAATATTGTGCGGGACAAGGCCGGACGAATTGAAATCTTTGTGGGTTTATGCGAGTTTGTCATCCATACGCACAATAAATATGAGCTCAATTTTCATTATCTTCCTCCGTCTTCCCCTTCCGCTTTCCCTTCTTAATCCTTATGTGATCGTGGGCTACCTGATTCACAAAACTAAGAGAGGATTGGATCAATTGTCAGACATGTAAAGTTTCAATAGCTCATCAAAATCATTAACTCAGTTTATCAGAAATAGTATGCTTCATTGAGATTTCTTTTTTCAATAATTCTATAGCCTATTGGGATTTTTTTTTTAAAAAAAGACTTATTCCCACTTCATGCTTAACATCAAACCAACTTAATATAACTTTAAGAAGATCATTACTAGTAACAATTCAGATGACGTAGAGTTTTTGTTTGGTTTGCGCTTGATTATGAATTAATTCTTACTTTAATTTCTAGGTTTTTTATTTTTAGAATTTATAAAGTTGTTTTCCACATTTTTACGAATGATGTTGTTTGGAAAGCCATGTATAATTACGTGGCAGTGTAATTATTAGGGTAGTAATTACACACCCTGGTAATTACCAATATAATAATTACAATGATCAGTTTGTCTGCTACAATATAATTATGTATAATTTTCATTGTCATGTTTGATTGGACAAGTGTGATAACATAGTTAAATAAAAAAATCAGATTGACATGTAGATAAGTTTTCTTGTATTACAAACAGATATGTAAATAATGAATATAAAAAATTAAGTAAATAAAAGGTATTTAAAATAAATATTTTCTCGTAGAAATATACTAAATAATTATAAGTTGATAAATATATTACAAAAATAGTCGGTATCTTACAAATAAATAATATTATTACTTAATTTACTTAATAAAATTACAATAACAAATTATCTTTTTTACCAAGTCACGTGAATAAGAAGATCAGACATGAGCTTAGAAAGTATTATTTTTATAACAAATATTAATACTAATGATTAGGAAATAAAAACAATAAATACAAAAAAAAAAAAAAATTTAATGCGTGACAAATGCATAATAGATAATATTTATAATTAAGTATTTAAATTACATATTTTTCTTTAAAATAAAAGTATTGAATAATTACAAGTTTGTAACTAATATAGTAGAGGGTAATCAGTAACTTGACTATCTTTCAAATAAATAATTAATAAAGGCGTGCTTCAATTATGAATTTAACTTTTTTAGCAACTTATATGAATATAATATGGAATTTATCATTTGTTGTATTTTTTAAATAACAAAAGATAAGTAAGAGTTTAGAAGGTATTTTTTCTTATTAATTATTTATACTAATGAATAGAAAATAAAACTAGTAAAATGCCAAATTATGTTTAACACCTAAGAAAAATAAAGAACAATCAAAATAAAGAAGCAAAAAACGAGAAGTTGCAAAATTATATGAAAGCATATTATAAGCAACACATTGGAAGGTTGAAAAGTGAGGATAAGAGAAGTGGAAGAGAAATAATTTCAAAATAATAGTACTTAATTTATTTTTTTGTAAAAAGGTTATATTAGTTTGTAATTACACAATGTAATTACCACTAATTCTCAACTTCGTCTTGAGAATTGACGAGTCTAATTATACTCCTTTAATTACCCCTAATTTCATGTTGATCAAGTAATTATTTGACTAGACAAACATGCTAAACTGCGTAATACCAAAATCTAATTTCTACGTGGCTTTGTAAACATGCAATAGGTGAATTGAATGGTGATGAGTTTCAACGAGGAATGTTAATATTTTGGACAGTTGATAATACAATGTATGGGGGAGTGGGAGTAGCTGAATGTTCCATCACAAACCTTTATTACAATTTACAACGATCAATCCTTTATTTATGATGTCATAAAATTCACACAAGCTAAACATGTACTACTAGCTAGGTCAGTAAAATACAATGCTACATGTCTCCTTAAATTCAGTTGTTACAGTACTAAGAAAATTTCTATGCTGCTCGTAGGACTAGATTTCTCCAATTTTGTTTAGAAGAAAAGTTAGAATATACCAGAAAGTGAAAAAAAAGGTTACTTATTCACGAACAAAATGGTTAAGTGATATCACTTTAAAATTAAACCTGAAATTCTGAAAACTACAATCATGACAAGAGAATGTTTTTAAAAGTTTGCTAAACCTGAAGGGAAGTGTAAGTATTTGGCTTAACGAAACACAAGATACAATAACTAATTACTATGTTGGGAATTACTTGTCCTACTTTCAGCTTGAGTTATCCTAAAAGTTTTTTCACTTTTCTCTTATAAAATAAAATTCTCTATAATCATAAGTAGTTGTTGTTATTTATTCTAAACAATGTTCCTTTTCAGGACTTTCCATTTTTATTTTATTTTTTTCTACTTAAAAGGTTGTTTGCCTTCTTTTTCTTTTGTCATGGGCTTCAATCATGCAATTAGGTTGGCACTCTTGTGGACAAGGTCCACGATATAATAAAGTCCAACAGAAGATGCATGGAAATCAAGTACTCACATCCATAATAGTAGCCCTACAGAAAAGTTTGTGTGGGCCCTTTGCACTCTTACCTTTTACATGGGCCCATTTCTCCCTCGTTAGAACAAGTATCCTATGAAATGTGCAGGTCATAAATAGAGAAAATAAAAATCAAGATTAAAAATTATACTAAAAATTTAATGGAGTGTTAAATTACAGTTAACTAGTAGTAGTAGTAGTAGTACGAATATTTCATATACACAGCTACATAATCTTATTTTTGAAAGATTCTGGTAGAGATATTAGGTAGAATTTTGAGAGATTGAGGGGTAGGAAATCTCTTGCTTTATTCTTATCTTAATCTATCCACAGAGGTTGAAACAAAGAATCAAACAAAGGGAATGATAAAAAGTTAGAAGATTAGCATTAACAAAAATAGCAACATACTATCTGATAACCCAAAATCTTTACAGCCGTATCCTCATCTCATTAGAGTCTAAAGAAAAGATCCTATAATCAAGCCTGGTAATTTGTACTTAACCATTCTCACCCCACCCCTAAATTAATTATTATGGATATTTAATTCCAAAATTGGCATCTCTTATCTTTGATATTCAAATCCTTTCTCCTTCCGACCATTCTTCTTCAAAACGCCTGCATATTCCACAGAAAACATATTCAATTCTGGAAATTAAAGAATTAAACATACTCCTATGAAAACCAAGAAAACTACTTGACACTTGTATGTACTAGTAAGTGTTCAGTGGCCGTACCAAAGCTTGATAAAATGATAAATCAATTCATTTCCAGAAAACAGTTCAGAAATCACATGAAAAACTATAGTAGTACAACAGAACTAGAAACTGCAATCCGGGGCGATTAAAATGGCTTTTTTTTTACCTCGAAAGAAGTGAAATTTCATAGCAAAACAAAGACTTGTTCAGAAAATCACAAAATGAGTGACTCAATTCATTTTCAGAACACAACTCAGAAATCACATGGGGAACTAACTATATGCAGTCAGTATAACTAGAAACCGCAATTCGGGGCCATAAAAAATGTAATTTTTTCCTCGAAAGAAGTGAAACTTCCTACTAGAACCAATAGCAAATCATATTCTGTTAATTCTTTTTTAAAGAGATTAAAAAGAAAATAGTGTGTTATAAGATACACTGTAAAATTGTAAAAAAAGGAAAGGAAAGAAGTCACTAATTATAGGGAGAAATACAATATGGGATGGATGAGATACCGGTGCTACAATATTCTGAAAAGAAAACGACAATATTCGACCTTATGAAGCATCAATCCGAATTAATCAGGCTAAATTAGTGTCAAGTGAATTTCAGACACCGATAGTAAAAACAAATCAGGGAGAAATAAAATAGAACAAAAGAATTTACCATCTGATTTGCAATGGGGAGGATCTTCAAAAAGAGAAAGAGAAAGCTGCTTATGAGCCAAACCAATATCAAAAAGTATAAGACCAGAGGAAGGATTATCAACCATAATTCCTTTAACTGGTAACCATACAAAAAGCTCTTGTTGAGAAAGGCCTTCAACTCCAGCAAGTGAACCATAAGTGAGATTAGCCTTCACTACACTGTCATAAAAGGCCATAGTATCAAATTTAGTCAAACAAGGCCCATCTAGAAACACTTCAAGAAGCCCAGTATCTGAAAAATTGTAAGATTTCACTTCTTTAGGAAGAAGACCTGCTGGTAAGCCTTTAGATTTAAGGAGATCATGAATTGACTTAGCCCCTTCACACTGTGAAAAACACAACAAGAAGAAGAAAAAGAACAAAAGCAAGAGTAAAACTAGTGGAAATTGTTTTTGAAGAAATGCCATAATGAGAGAGAGAGAGAGAGAGAGACTCTTTTTTTTCAAGATGGTTTAAGGTGTGGTTTAAGGAGTTATGAGAAAGGGAAACAAAAAGACTGTTTAGGAAAGGAGGATTTCAAGGCTGATTTTACTAACAGCAGGGCGGATCTTCTGTTAAATTCATCGGAATCCAATATTTCTAATAAGTATTATAGGTTTTTATAAGGAAATGCACAACAACCAAAAAAAAAAAAATTTGATTTATTAAATAAAAATTCTGAATCCGCCTGTTTCATTTCGATTGACTGATTTTGTTTGGTTTGGGCCTTAACGACTTCTAATTATATTTTTGATCCTTACTATAAGATCCTGGGGTCACTTGAATTATTATTCTGCGTCACGCTGGCTATTATATGGAGTATACTTTGTGCTTTTGCAAAATCTGATATCATTATCCTCCCAATAATTTACAAGGAAACTTCCAATTCTCCTGGCTATATGGATATTTTCCAACGTAACATCAATTTTTGTTTTTAATTTTATTTTACTCCGTATTTATTTTAGGATTAACTCTTCTCTACGTAAACATCATTTGATTTTCTTTATCCGTACTAGGTTTCATTATTCAACGTGGTCTCAAATAATGATGACAATTTATTCTAATAATATTGACAATTTGTTTTCTATTTTCTTAAATAGATGTAATTCTACTCCTTTATACATAACACTATGCAAAGCGTAAATAAAAACTTCTTTCTTTATATTATTTTATTATTTGAAATTTGGAATAATAGAAAAAGTCTAACCCTACTAAAAAGTGGCTTTCAGCTCCTCCCCTTTCTTTCATTCAACGACTAGGCAACTCGAATTCCCTTTTTTTTTTTTTTTTTTTTTTTTTTTTTTTTTTTTTTTTTTTTTTTTTTTTTTTTTTTTTTTTTTTTTTTTTTTTTTTTTTTTTTTTTTTTTTTTTTTTTTTTTTTTTTTTTTTTTTTTTTTTTTTTTTTTTTTTTTTTTTTTTTTTTTTTTTTTTTTTTTTTTTTTTTTTTTTTTTTTTTTTTTTTTTTTTTTTTTTTTTTTTTTTTTTTTTTTTTTTTTTTTTTTTTTTTTTTTTTTTTTTTTTTTTTTTTTTTTTTTTTTTTTTTTTTTTTTTTTTTTTTTTTTTTTTTTTTTTTTTTTTTTTTTTTTTTTTTTTTTTTTTTTTTTTTTTTTTTTTTTTTTTTTTTTTTTTTTTTTTTTTTTTTTTTTTTTTTTTTTTTTTTTTTTTTTTTTTTTTTTTTTTTTTTTTTTTTTTTTTTTTTTTTTTTTTTTTTTTTTTTTTTTTTTTTTTTTTTTTTTTTTTTTTTTTTTTTACTGAATTGATCCCACTGGAACAAAATTCACTTGATTGATACATGTATATTCCGAAGTCACTCGAGCGAAATGATAGGTTATACACAAAAGTGTCTTACCCTCTTGGCATGTGGTTAGGAAGGGGTTTACCTTTGGATCCATATGTTAAAGGGACCAAAGTTCAAAGAGCGCAGACTAGCCACGGAGCTTGGACACGATTTTCCGATTGAAGATCCATGGATCACATACGATACTTCCCATGGCCTTTCGCCTTTAAAAGCGCCCTTCCTTTTTAATGCCCGGGCATCCATTCAATGTATTTTTTTTCTTGTACCTTATATAGGCTTGCAAAATATATGTTACAAAAACGGTACACCGAACACCAACCCAATCTCTTTTGACATTTTATTTTTCATGGGCATAACACAGATTGTCTTGAGTTGATCAGTCGGTCATAACAAACAAATATACCGAGTAGTTAATAAGGTGGGTATTAATTGCATTGATAATATTGTGTTAATAACATAATTCGTCAAAGGTAAAGGTCGGTCCAATAACTGTTAATTTAGATCTTTCTCTTAGGCCCCTAGAAGTTGTCAATTAGAAGCTCTTTAGGTCACGACTTCCATGTATAAACTGTTGTTGTCAGGCATCGTATGCTATTGAGGGGAGAAAATTATTTATAGCTATATTAAAACTGTTTTCTTTATTGTACCCGGGCCCCTCTTTTTTCATATTTTGTTAGCTTTTTGGTACGACTGAGACTTAAGAAGAGCAGATTTTTTCAAAGGGTAAACTAGTACTGTCAATTTTTCGCTTGGAATTTTGAAAACGAAGGCACATATAGATTATTAATATCGGTTGGAGCAATTCTATGGAGTTAATATATTTTAGTTTAAAAACGTCTTGGCATTTTCTTCTGTCTTGTTCTTGGGATGAATGTTTCTGTTGTTCCATCGATCATGGCTTGACTTTAATATTTTTTCCTTTTCCATGTATCGTACAGAATTTCAGATTTTTTTAAATTGTGTATAGTTGTTCTTTTGGCTTGATGTAAAGCAAATATCCTTCTAGTGTTGACTATTGAAATAAACTTTATCAATAAAAATAAAAAAATCCAACAGAAGGAAAAATTAATTTCTTGTGTTTATTGTTTGATACAAATAAATTTTTCTTTATTATCGAGAGACGTGGTAGGATAGATATGATCCTCTATTCTTGACCAAAAATTTCATATTCGATTCCTGATAATGGAAAAATTTCTGATAAAAAATATTTTCTTATTAATAGATCTTACGTAGTGCAAATCTAAATTTGTTAGATATATCGTGTTTGAATACCAAATTATTAAAAAGAAAAAAAAATTGCCCTAGCAAGAGAGTATTAATAACCTAACAAGGAGTGGGATCCAACCCAATGGGAAAAAGGCACCTGCTAACAAACGCAGTCTACACACAAACAGAAGCCTGTAGGGAAACTATTGGGATTTTCGGTGATTTGAAATTTGTCGTGGAAAGAGATTTGGAAAATGACGCACACATTTAAATCTATGATCTACTACCGTGTGAAATATACTGTAGATTGATACTATCGAAATTCGAAAATGTTTAGTAACAGCCGTCCATTAGAGTTTAGACATTATTCATTCCTTTTGAATTTCCTAAATTAGTTTTACTCGATAGGCAATTTAAAAACAAACAAAAAAGAATTTTTGAAACTTATTATTTTATATGTCATAATATTTGTGTGCTTATATAAGTATTTTTATGAAGAATAAAATAAAATATTTAAAATTAATTTAATTCAAAAACAAAATATTCTACTATTTTTAAAACAAATTAATAGAAAATAGTATGTATTAATAGTAATACACGTAAGTCAGAGCACTTAAAGTGACCTCGAAGAGGAAGCTATAGTTGTATATACAGACTTCAATGTAACTTAACCATTCAACAGGTGATATAAACAATAAAGCAATAAGAACACTGTGAAATATCGTTAAAATCAAATAAGGAACACAAAGGACGATCAATTAATCAAGTCGTTCTAATACAAGTTTTACAATGAAATCACTCCGTGATACCTCATTTTATAATCACAAGTCACGGGTCTCAACCCACCATCCTATACTCACGGTACCTTGTGCCCACATTTCAAATCACAATCGCACGGACAACTCACGTGCCAATATCTCAATCTGTAATCCGTCCGGCGTGGTCACAGGCTCACAATCACAATCCGTCTAGCATGGTCACAAGCTCATAATCACAATCCGTCCGGCATGGTCACAGGCTCATAATCGCAGTCCGCCTAGCGTGATCACATGCTCAATATCAACATGAAAATCGATAATGCAAGAACACATAGGCATGATTAATAAATGTCAAGTTTCATACTCCTCAGCAAGTATAAGTGACATGCTACAGTGTATGCTTGTGCGTGTGTACTACTGTAGCCCAAGTCAACAAGTAATATCAAGGACATCGAGTAACTTATCGAAGCAACACAACAAATCGCGTAAGATGTATGACATACACAAGAAAAAGCACATCATCACACGAAAATCACCAACACAATGTCCCCAAGCCATCACACATCATCCCTGATATTGCCACCCTTATTTCTCCGATAGCTACCCTTATCACTCCGCTCTAACAATATTATTAGTCACACGTATCACTCTGATAGCCACCTGAATCACTCCGCCCTGAAAATATCATTAGCCATATGTATCACTCTGATAGCCACCCGTATCAATCTGTATAATAGCCACCCTTATCGCTCCGCCCGGATAATAACACAATAGCTATCCGTATCACTCCGTACATTCAACAACAGTGAGATACAACTTTTATGTCCCGCATAACAACAATGGTGAAATGCCACCGTTATACTTCGCTTAACAACAACCAAACTGCACAACAATTCACATGTGCTAACATCACAACAACACGACATATCAACTCGTATCACAAGTGCCCAGAGGCCACAACCTTTGCAAAGGTCCAACAATATCAATATTTTCACAATAAATAGCCCATGGCTCAACACAATGTGTATAGAATCTCAATAACAATAAAATAAATGGGAAAGTAACTCAACAAGGAACAACACCCCCATTAAACACAACTTCAATTAAAATAGATTAATTACTTTTGATAACCTCAATCCCAATTAATTATTTAAGGAGAAACTCAATAGTGAAAGTATTTCTAGGAAATGACAAACTTCGAATTCTAGTGTATGGATAGACTAACAATGAAAGAGATGGCACGAACTAGCACTACGTCTAAATGCATGAGAATAACCCTGCAACAAAAGGATATCATGTAATAACAATTTAAACTAATAGTAACTCCACAATAAAAAAAATCACATAATGATAAAACTGATAACAACTTCAAATAAAGCATATATGAGCTAACTCGACAAGTAAAGAACGTGACATGTAACGACAACTTCAAATAAAGCATGTGATAGTAGACAAGACGAATAAAAGATATAACATGTGCTAATAATTTCAAATAAGTACATAAAAGAAGCCTAAGAGTTTAAGCCGGTCAATTTTCCATATATAAGTTCGAGTATGAACTCGTCAACTCGCGTACACGATTTTCACATGATACAAATAGCACAAACGACTCAAATCCTAAGGGGTAGTTCCTCCACATAAAGTTAGGCAAGATACTTACCTCAAAGAAGTTAAACTGATACTCTAAAATGACCTTCTCGTATGAAATAACCTCCGGACAGCTCAAATCTAGCCAAAATAACTTAATATCATAAATACAAACCATAAAAATCAATTCCGGATAATAAAATTTCGATCTTTAATGAAAACTAGAAAGTCAACCCAAAAAGACAAATATGGGCCCGCACCTCGGAACCCAAAAAAATTCACAAAATTCGAACACCCATTCTGATATGAGTCCAACCATACCAAAATTATCCAATTCCGACATTAAATCAACCTTCAAATCCTCATTTTATATTTTTGAAAATTTATACAACAATTCTCATATCCTCCCATTCAATCACTAATTTAATGTTAAAAATAAAGATGAAATCACGAAATATAATTAAATCCGGATATAGAATACTTACCCAATCCAAAGTATGAAAATCCCATTCAAAATCGCTCAAATCCGAGCTCCATAACTCAAAATATAATAAAATGACCAAGACCTTCGAAATATAGTACTTTAAACACTGCTCTAGAGGTACCTTCGCGATCGCGGTCACAAACCTCGGGATCGCGATTCAAAAATTATCCAGCACAAATTTTACCCTTCGCGATCGGCCATATCCCTGCGATCGCGATGAACAAATTCTCATTACCCTTCCCAAACTCTTCTCAGACAGTCTATCGTATAATAACCATAACGTTTTGTAAAAAACTCCAAATGATAAATGTTGATTTCTGAAAACTAGACTCAAAGGGTACAACTTTCATGTTTGGATCATCTCCAAAATCCATATAGATTGCAAGATATAAGGTCCAAAATCGGGTCAGTGACAACAGAATTTCCTCTATGCGATCGCGAAAATGTTTCCGCGATCGCGATTCACAGTGCCCAAACATCAAATTTGCTTTTCGCGAACGCGACCCAAAGTCCGTGATCGCGATGCATACCCTTGTGTCTAAAAATCAGCAATTAAAAATGGCCTAGAAATTAACCAAAACCACTCTGAAACACACCCGAGCCCCTCGGGACCCCGTTCGAACATACCAACAAGTTCCGTAACATAACGCGGACCTGCTCGAGGCCTCAAATCATATCAAAAAATATCAAAACTACAAATCGCACCTCACATCGAACTTAATAAACTTTCAACTTCTACAACTCGCGCTGAATTATATCAAATCAATCCGTAATAACCTTAAATTTTGCGTGCAAGTCCCAAATGACCTAACAGAGCTATTCCAACTATCGGAATCGCAATCTGAGCTCGATATTCACAGAGTCAAATGCCGGTCAACTCTTGCCACTTAAGCTTCTAAGACAAGAATAATCCTTCCAAATCAATCACGAATCATCCAAAAACTGAACTCGACCATACACGCAAATCATAATACATAACACGAAACTACTCGAGACCTTAAATCACCGAACGAGACGCTAATTCTCAAAATGACTGGTCGGAGCGTTACATTCTCCCCCTCTTAAACAAACGTTCGTCCTCGAATGTGCCAAGAATCATTCCGAAGTCATTAAATCATTGAATGTACTCACCATACATATAATCGCGGGTGATCCCATGTCACCACAATCCACATAGGAACAACAACACCATCTCAACTGAAAATTATTCCTTCCACCTACACCGATAAGCCTTAGAACCAAAAATAATTTCACTATCTGAATCTTCCCAAAGACCCGATTCCCGCATAAAGACACTGTATCAATCTCAACCAGCTGTCATAGCTCATGCATACGCCCACAAGGTATGTCCACCCGACGTAATACATCGCCCATATGCCCATAACAACATCTCCTACCACCATAGCTGCCTATAATCAAATCCAGCACCGGGAATTAATCTCATACAAGCTAGAACCCCTCTCCAAACCATCTCAACACTAACAACGATGCAAGAAACATGAAGATCCCATAGCCATTCACTCAAATCAACAAGTCACATCTAATGCCACCTGGGCACATACCTCGCAAGCTAAAACCCAATAAGCAAAACGCGAATGTGACTGAATATGCAAACAAAAACACGTGAGAGAACTATCAAACAAGCCCCGACAGGCACAACTCCCTATCAGTACCATATTACGAATCAATTCTACAAGGGAGAATCAAAACATATAAACTAACCACAAGGATATAATCCTAATATAACACCACTGCGGCACGTAGCCCGGTTCAAATATATCAAACTATATGAAAACACGAGGATCCCATCCTCAACTCTGAATCACAAGTATAATACACATCATAACAACTGAACCCTTCCACTAATTCAATTTTGCGAAATAAAATCACAACATGTAATAAACTCCTCATACCGGTAGAGCATCTAAATCACAAATCGTAACCAAACCATCGAGAAATCACATCAAAATCTACTGTAATGAGTAATAGAAAGTCACCTATAGTCTCATAGCTCTTAATAGTGAACAAAACAAAATGATAGATGCGGGCTACAACTATAGAATCTCCCAACATGGGTAAACACATAAGCAGAGTGCAAAATCACAACACTCACCCATATGTGAAGCAAGATAGGAGGACTCACCCCGATACGCATAACCGAATCAAAATAAGAATGATGCTCTTCTATAACAAATCGAAACCATACCTTTAACAATACCATCTGGTGAAACGGCCTCAGCCCTATCATAGAAAGCATATCAACGGGCCGGGCCTCCCCCTCTAGGGTTCCCTCTACCCGCCTATCCTCCACCCTTAACTAGCTGTGCAGGTGGAGTAGCAACTGGACTAGAGCGCGTAGCGTGAATGCTCTGATGAAATCCGCCCCTCCCAAATCTGGGACAATCTCTCATGATGTGCTTATTATCACCACACTCATAACAACCCCTCTGTGGGTGTGGTTGCTCGTACTGAGTCTGTGCCGGATAACTGGAATACCTGCTATAGGAACCTCGTGCTGGTGGTGAACTAAAAGAACTAATTGGAGCACCACGAGTAGTCTGAAGTGCGTACCGTACTGGCCGAATGCCCGAGCCTCCGCTATGATGGGTCATAGCTGAAGAGTAGAATCCACTGAACCTTCCAGAACCTCGAGACCTCTTGGTCTCCTTATCCTCCCTCTTCCCACCCTGAATACGCTCTAATATCCTGGAAATCTCCACCACCTGCTAAAATGGAGTGCCAGTTTGCAAATCCTGAGTCGTGCTGAATCTAAGATCGTAACTGAGCCCCTCAATGAATCTGCGGACTCGCTCTATGACTGTAGGAATCAAAGTAGGTGCATGACGGGATAACTCACTGAACCTGATTGCATACTCTAACACCGTCATAGTGCCCTGACGCAGATGCTCAAACTCTGTACGCCACACATCCCAAAGGGCCTAGGGAACAAACTTCTACAAAAATATATCTGAAAATTTAGCCCAAGTTGGTGGTGCTGCATCGGTTGGTCTACCCTCCTCATAAAACTGTCACCACTGATACGCTGCTCCCGATAGCTGAAATGTAGTAAAAGCAACTCCGGCACCTCCACAATACCCATGGTACGGAGAATACGGTGACATTTCTCTAGAAATCCTTGTTCATCCTCGGTAGTTGTGCCACTGAAAGTAGGTGGACTATACCTCTTGGACCTCTCAAGCCTCTTTTGCTCTTCCTCTGATACCCATGGCTTGACCTCAGGCCAAACCAGAATAACAGGCTATACCGGCACCATACCCGGAATCTGACCAATGTGAGCCAGCTGCTTTGGAGTACGGGCGGTGAGAGTCTGAACTCCTCCACCAATCTACGAAATAGTTGGTGCAACAGTGATTAATCTCTCCTAAGCCAATGTACCAAACATGCTCAGAAACTGCGCTAAAGTCTCTTGAAGTCTGAGGGTAACAACATGCACCTCCAGTGCCTGTCCCCAACCGGAGCTACAGGCGGCTCCTCAACTGCTACTCTAACAGGTGCTCTAGCTGCGGCGCGTTCCCCTTCTCTCTTTCTACCTTGGCCCCGGCCTCTCGCGGCTCTAGCAGGGGGCACGGGTGTCTGCTCAACGGACCCGCTAGTGCGTGTCCTCACCATTTGTGAGAGAATAGAGATACAAAGGCTCAAACTTCAAAATCAACAAATCCGCACGACAGGAATGAAAGAAGTAGAATTCTCCTAATAGTTCTGTAGCCTATCGAAGATAAGTATAAACGTCTCCGTACTGATCCTCAAGACTCTACTAAACTTGCTCGTGACTCGTAAAACCTATGAACCTAGAGCGCTGATACCAATTTGTCACGACCCAAAAATCTACTGCAGACGTCGTGATGGCACCTAGTCTCTAAGACTAGGTAGGACGATTACTAACAACGATTAAGCAAATTTTTAACAATGATAATTTGAAATAGAGTCTAATATGAATACCGAAACAAAAGCGTAATAAGCCTATGCAGCAATAATCACAGCAACCTCCCAAGATTTGGTAATACAGAGTCACGAACGCTTGCTAAGTACATGGAAAGATCTCAAAGATCGAAATTCAATATTGTTCAAATAACAAGCTGACAGTACAGTGAAAGGAAAGAACTCCAAGGGACTGCGATGACCAAGCACTTTTACCTTGAATCCTCGCGACCAGTATGCTAATTCTGCCTGAGTCTGATATATCCAATACCTGGCTCTGCACAAAAATGTGTAGAAGTGTAGTATGAGTACACCACGGTCGGTACCCAGTAAGTATCAAGACTAACCTCGGTGGAGTATTGACGAGGTACAAGTCAAGACACTCACTAGACAAAATAATTTGTGCAGTATGGAAGTATAAAGCTAATAATGAAAGCATAAATTAGTAAATGGCAACAAGAATCAACAAGTGATATAAACAGTAAAGCAATAAGAACGTTGTGAAGTATCGTTAAAATCAAATAAGGAACACAAAGGACAGCCAATTAATCAAGTCGTTCTAACACAAGTTTCATAATGAAATTACTCTGTGATACCTCATCTCATAATCACAAGTCACGGGTTTCAACCCACCATCCTATGCTCACAGTAGCTTGTACCCGCATTTCAAATCACAACCGCACGGACAACTCATATGCCAATTTCTCAATCCGTCCGGCATGATCACGGGCTCACATTCACAATCCGTCCAGCATGGTCACAGGCTCACAATCACAATCCGCCCGGCATGGTCACAGGCTTACAATCATAATCCGTCCGGCATGGTCACAGGCTCATAATCATAATCCGCACGGTGTGGTCACAGGCTCAATATCAACATGAAACCAATAATACAATAACATGTGGGCATAATTAATAAATGTCAAGTTTCATACTCCTGAGCTGGTATATGTGGCATGCTACGATGTATGCTTGTGCGAGTATACTACTGTAACCCAAGTCAACAAGTTATATCAAAGACATCGAGTAGTTTATCGAAGCAACACAACAAATCACGTAAGGTGTATGACATACACAAGGAAAAATACATTATCACATGAAAATCACCAACACAATGTCCCCAAGCCATCACACACCATCCCTGACATTGTCACCCTTATCTCTCTGATAGCCACCCTTATCACTCCACTCTAACACTATCATTAGTCACACGTATCACTCTGTATAATAGCCACCGGTATCACTCCGCCCTGACAATATTATTAGCCACCAGTATCACTCTGTATAATAGCCACCCTTATCGCTCTGTCCAAACAATAACACAATAGCCACCTGTATCACTCCGTATAATAGCCACCATTAAAGCTCCGCCTGGACAATAACACAATAGCCACCTGTATTACTCTTTATATTCAACAACAAAGAGATGCAACCCTTATACCCCGCATAACAACAACGGTGAAATATCACCTTTATACTCCGCATAACAACAACCAAACCACACAACAATTCACATATGCTAACATCACAACAACACGATATATCAACTCGAATCACAAGTGCCCATAGGTCATAACCTTTCCAAAGATCCAACAATATCAATATTTTCATAACAAATAGCCTATGGCTCAACACAATGTGTATAGAATCTCAATAACAACAAAATAAATGGGAAAGTAGCTCAACAAGGAACAACACCCCCTTTAAACACAACTTTAATTAAAATAGATTAATGACTTTCGATAACCTCAATCCCAATTAATTATTTAAGGATAAACTCAATAGTGAAAGTATTTCTATGAAATGACAAACTTTTGATTCTAGTGTATGAATAGGCTAACAATGAAAGAGATGGCACGAACTAGCACTACACGGCTTTCACATGACACAAATAGAACAAACGACTCAAATCCTAAGGGATAGTTCCCTCACACAAAGTTAGGCAAGATACTTACCTCAAAGAAGCTAAACCGATACTCTAATTGAACTTAATGAACTTATGAACTTTCAACTTCTACAACTCGCGCCGAATCATATCAAATCAACCCGGAATAACATCAAATTTTGCATGCAAGTCCCAAATGACCTAACGAAACTATTCCAACTCTCGGAATCATAATCCGAGCCCAATATTCATATAGTCAACTCCCGGTCAAACCAGTCAAACCGCTCAACCTTTTAAACCTTCAACTTTCCAATTTTCGCTAAAATGCTTCAAATCATCCTACGGACCTCCAAATCCAAATCCAGGCATACGCCTAAGTCCAAAATCACCATATGAAACTATTGGAATCATCAAAATACCATTCTGGAGTCGTCTACACAAAAGTCAAACTACGGTCAACTCTTACTGCTTAAGCTTCTAAGACAAGAATCATCCTTCCAAATCAATCCCGAATCATCCGAAAATCGAACTCGACCACACACGCAAGTCATAATACATAATACGAAGCTACTCGAAACCTTAAACCGCCAAACGGGACGATAATTCTCAAAAACCAGTCGAATCGTTATATATATATATATATATATAGATGGAAATAGTTTTTCTCTTGGATCATTATGCCTGAAAATGATAGGATGAAGATGCCATAGGTATGTTCCAAACAAGTCCATCAACCTTTTGTCCTTGCTATTTGGCTATGCATCTTCTCTCCTTCTTATATCACATCAAACTACAACTTGCTCTCTTCAATTCTTTCCTCTTTTTCTTTTTTTCAATCGAATCCCTGTTAATTTAATAATAAGAAGCAGCTTTTAAGCTCTATATATCCACACCATTAAAAACCTAAACACCGTCCATTTTTAGCAACTTGTTTAATGTCATGGTTTGTCATACGTGATAAACTACTCTCTATTTGGGTCTAAAGGAAAATAATTATCACTGTTCCTTAGTCATTAAGAATAACGATCTTTAGTTCTGTGTGGTCATTTGGAGATGTTAAAGTTTTTAGGCTTGTCATTCCGATTGATTTATGAGAAAAGTCATGACTATTGAAACATTTACGACCATGAACATGTAATTACTACTGATTGATAATATTTTGAGATTCTATTTGATGCAAAGAATGTAATTGGCACGATACAAAAAAAATTGCTAATTCAAGGGGAGTGGATGGCTTGTGTAGACATTTGGAAGTTCTACCTTACTTGATCGTGTAGATTTTCTCTATATATTGAGAATAAGTTTTTCAAATCGGATAGTAAATGATGTTATGTGCACCTCTGCACACTTAGTTTCTTTGCTGCAGTGATACTCATCAGTTTCACAGAAAGAAAAAGTCAACTTTGACTACATATTTAACTTCTTATCAAATAAACTTCCTAGTAATTTTTATTTAAATATGTAAGGCGTAAAAATTACGGTAAAAGACAAATCATTTTTATTATAGGAAACTACAAATTGTTCTAGAGAAACGGCGTTGTAATACATTATTGAGTCTATAAGGTTAATCTGCTATAAATTAAATATTGTATAAGGAGCACACATCATTTGATACAAGGTTACCCGTATTTAGAGGCGAATTCTTAATTTAAACTCTAACATATTTAAATTCTTATCAAATTAACTTCCTAGTAATTCCTAATTAAATATGTAAGGCGTAAAATTTATGGTAAAAGAAAAATAATTTTTATTATACGAAACTACAAATTGTTCTAGAGAAACGGCATTGTAACACATTATTGAGTCTACAAGGTTAATCTGCTACAAATTAAGTATCGTATAAAAAGCACATATCATTTGATACAAGATTATCCTTATTTAGAGACGAATCCTTGATTTAAACTCTATGAATTCATATCTACTGTTTGTTGTAATTTTTACATACAAATTTACGATTAACGAAGGGATGGATATTATTGGCGGAGTCTCCGAGAGAATGAAATTAGCATATGGAGTATTCTTATCGCAACGTGTTTGATAATACTTGAAAGTGACATCTTACCAGCTTAATTAATTCATGTATTGACGATTTAAATTGACCTTACAATAAGGAAATGGTCCCCCAGGCCCCCAACATGACATCTCCTTCAATTTTGGGCTTTACGGCCCCCACAATTGTGGAATTTTCTTCTTGGGCCTAATATGAGAGCCCAACTCTTAAACAAGTAATCTTAAGAGCTGGTTCTATTGAGTTGGAATTTTAAGGTCATGAAATTGAATTCCACTATTCCTACTCATACGGGCCAACATTTTTCTCTTTCATATATAGCTAATAAAAAGTAACGAAGATTTAATTAACAGCGGCTGTGGAGCTATTGGATTTGAACTTGTGTATTGTACCTGTGATATTTTAGTTATTGAGTTGCTCTCATAAGGGCCAAGTTTGCCGATAATTGTGTGAAAATAGCACGGACTAGCCAGTTTTTGGACCGATAAGTGAAAAATAGCCAACGTTTGCAAAGTTATTCAAAAATAGCCACTATTTTGCTGCAACACGGAAAGTTCCAGCATAATATACTGGAGATTGGTGCACCTGAGTATGAACTTTCAGTATATTATGCTGGAACTCCAACACAAGAAAAGTTCCAACATAATATACTGGAGATTGAAGCACATATGTATGAACTTCCATCATATTATACTGGACCAGTATATTATGCCGGAACTCCAGTATATTATGCTGGAAGTTCACATGTAAAAAATTCGAACTTCAGTATATTATGCTTGAATATTTTTCGAGTTTTGGTATTTTTGTTCAGATTTATCTTTACATGAAAAGTGGCTAAATTTCGATTACTTGAAACCGTGGCTATTTTTCAATTACGACTTGTAAATCTCACTATTTTTGAATTTTACCCGATAATTGTTAGTGTCCTATTTCACTGTTTAGGCTATGGATTTCTATACAAATAGCCAATTAAATTTATTTTATATATGTATATTTGATGCTATTTTTAATTTAACCGATTGGATGGCTATTTTGATCAATTCATTCTTTGGGCCGATATAGGTGTGCAAGAGCACATGGTTAAAATTATTTTCATTTAGCAGAGGTGACCAACAATGCGTCATCAATTAAATATAGCAAGCACTCGCAGGTCTAAGATATATATATATATATATATATATATACTAGTCTCTATGTACGTGAGTTGTACGTAAATCTTTAGCTTTTTTGTGAAAGAACAACCAGAATAACCTCCAAAATTGCATTACTATTATGGTTTTCAAGAAAATATATTTTATTTGTATTTCATTCGATTTTTGTTAATGTTGGGTGCACTTATAAATCATGTCTTTTTCCTTGATGATTTACACAAAAATAATTCTAAAATCTTTATCGATTTTTATAACCTTCAAAAGTTAACTAATTTATTAAATAAGATAATTATATGTTGGATAAAATTGTACTCCAATATTTAAGACTTTACACAAATATTTACTTATCTAGTATTTTGAAAACAACTAAGTTTTTATGTCTATGTGAAGTTTTATATGCTTCTAATTAACAACTCAAATCGATTCTCATACGGACTCATATACCTTTTTAGTGGCTCTATAAAAAAGAGATTGTTCTCTAACTTGTTTTCTCTATCAAAGTAATCTTAAGACCACTTTTTTTCTTCTATTAATATGTTTTATAGAGATCAATGTACTACTTTAATTTTTCATTCCATTTCGTGATTATAATTTTTAATCTTTTTATTCTATTGCTCTTGTGAGCACCTAATTTTTGACCGTGCTTGAATTTTCGCTCACTCATCTCACCAATACCACACTTTGTCCCCACTCCATTTTACCTTGTCCCTCATGCTTGTCCTCACTCCACTTTATCTTGTTCCCCATGCTTGCCCCTCATGCTTGTACCCCACATTTTGTCCCCCACTCACAAACCCCATACCCTATTTTCAGACATTAAAACACACCAAACTTCCTCCATAAACGGACCTCTCTTCTACACAAAAAAAAAGAGGAGCAGCCTTCTTCCTCTCCTTCTTCAACCTAGCCACCTATCTCACGTTCTTCCTCCTCCACCAACAGATTTTGACCTCACTCACATACACTCACAAACACACACGAAAGGGGGAAGGAAAATAATAAAGCTGGGGAAGAGAAATAGAAAAATGGAAAAGAGTAAAAAATAAAAAAATAAAAAAAATTCATGAGAGATAGGAATAGAGAGAGATGGGAACAGATCTGAAAAACCATCTTCATCTTCAACGCCTATCATTTTTTCTTTATTTTTATTGAATTAGAAGAGGACAGAGTTTGAGGTTGTGTTCGAGTCTTCGTTGGTGTAGCTGTCCGAGCCCTGGTCAGTGATCTCACTTAAAACGTTTTGTTGCTCTCCATTTTTGTAACTGAAACTTGATCTCACTGTATGCAACTAATGCCTTCATTTGGCTCTTCTAAGTTTGTTTCCATTGCTGTCAAGGTATGAATCCAACTTTCAAGTCATATAATCATTGTTTGGTATGCTTGCTGCTTTATTAATACTATTTTCTTTAATCTTATTACTTGAATATTTCTTTCTCTAAGGCATTAATACTAATTAAATGTGGTTATTTCAAAAAGGTGTCTACTTGTTTTGATTCTTCTGACCGTTTTTATTCTGTGTTTGTCAAGAGTATTTTGTTTTTTTTTCTTCTTAATTTTGGATTAACACTTAATTTAAAGCTTTATTCCCACTTAGTGGCTACGTAATGGACAATCTTTATTTAATTAGGAATACTTGTTTAATATTTCGTTTGCCTCATATTTAAGTCACTTGGATTGTACCCAAATTGGTCCAAGTTAGTGAATAGATTTCTTGTTTTCTATAAATAGTAGGATAATTATTGGTAATTAATCAAAATTTATAAACAATTTAGTCAAAGCTCAATATCTTTACGATATTTTGTCCATATAACACTAAGCCCCACAACAATTTCAAACAAACATAGAAAAATAATTCATTCATAAACGCTAAGCAACTAATAGGCGCACTTTAACTTCTTCATTCACCGATTCGCTTGCGTAGTGTGATGTTTAACTTTTCAATAAATTAATTCATTAATTTTATACCATATTTGTTAGCTTTAATTAATTTTTATTTAGTTAATCTCCATAATCGCGGATTCGCTTGCGTAGCACAATTATGAAGAAAAAATAAATAATAAAATTCATCTCGATCGTGCATTCGCTTGCGTGGTGCGGTTAGGATAATTTAATATTATTCAAATCTTTTATTTAAATATTTTTTTTGATAAATAAAAGCGGGCATAGGAAAAGCTTTAAAATTAAATAAATCAAAGTTTATCCAAAATTAATTCAAGCCAAGTTTTAGTCAATAAAGCGACCGTGCTAGAACCACGGGACTCGGGGAATGCGTTACACCTTCTCCCCGGTCAACAGAACTCCTTATCCGAACTTTATTTTCGCAGACCAATAATAATAGAGTCAAACTTTCCTTTGACTGGAGATTCAAATAAAATGTGACTTGGAACACCCAAAAATTAATTCCGAGTGGCGACTCTGTAAATAAAATAATCCCTATTTCAAAAATTGTTACTTTAGATGGAAAAACTCTTTAACCTACAATCCACACATATATCTCTTTTTTTGGGGTTAAAAGGGGTGTGACAGCTCTGCCGACTCTGCTGGGGACTTCAAGAATTCGAGCTTGTACATTGACTTTATTTGGCTTTATTAATTTTTGTATATATTGTGATTTATTTGGGCCTAATGTATTACTTGTCCAGCTTTTACCGTTTTGATATTGTTGAACTGTACATATAAATTGTATCCTCTCTCGCATCCCTCTAAGTCTTCTGATAATTAGTTATGTTATTTTTGCATATCAGCATCACAAAATTTCTGTCTTGAGATAAAGCCAGTTAGCCTACCAGTTTCTGGTAAAGGATTTAGTCACACATGTTTAGGCGGGAGAGCCGTTAGCTAGCCAGTGCTGTTTTACTACTGGTGACGCTTGACGCTCCTCGGCTCGGGTTGTCCGAGTCTAGATACCATCTCCTTTAAGATTTACAAACTTAGAAGAACAAGCCACAAGCAATGAATATCCCTAGTAGTCTACGCTTTATTTGTATCATGTGCATTTGACTTAGCAACGCTCGACACAGGGGCCGAGTTCTGTTTTAGGACAGGCCTTGTTGAGACCATTATGTCATGTTATGTGTTACTTGTTGCATTATTTGGGAGGCTTGCATGTCGACCGACTTTAGAATAAATCAGTTGAACGAAGAGAGAAAGAATGATGTGGTCTAGTGCATATGGATTTTAAAGATTAATTTTTATATAAAAAAAAAGAACATATTCGATTTTGACCGAACTACGCGGGTCTGATTCTCACCGAATATGAGATACGTAGGAAAATCTCATCGGTTCCGGCCCCAATTTTCAAAAAAAAAACAAATCAAAAATAGTTTCCATTTCCTTGATCCCCTCTCTAGAATTCTTTCCTTAGAAAATTCAAAAAGAAATTAAATCCAAAAATATTTTCCTTCTTTTCCGAAGCCTTTCATTCGAAAAAAGAAAAAAAACAAAAACAATCTTCAAATCAAAATCCAAAATATTTTCTTCCTTCTTTAGAATTCCTTATTTTAAAAAAAAATAACAATTCAAAATTACATAAAAAGAAAAAAAAACTCAAAAAATATATTTAAAAGTTTTTATAAATAAATAAAGAAAAGAAAATAAAAAATGGGTCAGTCTATTCCCAATCTGCCTGAACTACGTAATGATCTGATTCATGCAGCGACATGATACGTAGGCAACCCACAAAAGGTTCGATCAAAATATTTTTCAATGATTCTAAGATGAGGGATCAAAATGAGGCGTAGGTGGGGAAAAAAAAAGAAGAAAATAAGAGCGTCAATAAGAAGCTACCTCATAAGCCGGAATGAAACATGAAGCCTCCAAAAGCATGTTAGAAACAGTGACAATGATAGGAGCATGGCACATTATGTGTGATTCATATCTATAAAATGCTTAACCCTAACACGTTTGCTGTCTCTTACGTAGTAAGCTTAAGGTGGTTGGTTTGTGGTGAAACTGGCAACA
>AWOL01S0088247.1:15486-29973 GCA_000715115.1 Nicotiana otophora | reverse complement strand
GACGCTCTCTGATACGATCATAAAGAGAAGACTGAGAAACCACACAAGCCAAAACTCGGCTCAACTCGGAAATATCCAACCTGACAAACTGGTTGGCCAAGGCCTAAATATCCAAGGCTAAAGGTCTCTCTGCTACCGGTAAATATGCTAAGCTGCCCAAACTCTCCGCCTTATGACTCAAGGCATCGGCCGCTACATTGGCCTTCCCGGGATGATAGAGAATGGTGATATCATAATCCTTAAGCAACTTTAACCATCTCTACTGCCGCAAATTAAGATCCTTCTATTTAAACATATGTTGTAGACTCCGGTGATCGGTGTAGACCTCACAATGGACACCATACAAATAATGCCGCCAAATCTTAAAGGCATGAACAATAGTTGCTAACTGTCATGGACCGGATAATTCTTCTCATGTACCTTTAACTGTCTGGACGTGTAGGCAATCACCCTATTGTCTTGCATCAACACTGCGTCGAGACCAATACGCGACGCGTCACAATACACAGTATAAGACCCTGAACCTGTAGGTAACACCAATACTGGGGCTGTAGTCAAAGCTGTCTTGTGCTTTTGGAAGCTCTCCTCACATTCCTCGGTCCACATGAACGGAGCACCCTTCTGGGCCAATTTGGTCATAGATGCAGCAATAGAAGAGAAACCCTCTACAAATCGGCGATAATACCATGACAAACCAAGAAAACTCCGGATCTCCGTAGCTAAGGACGGTCTGGACCAACTGTGCACTGCCTCAATCTTCTTGGGATCTATCTTGATCCCCTCGCACGAAACTATATGACCCAAAATTCCTACTAAATTAAGCCAGAATTCACACTTTAAAAATTTTGCATATAACTTCTTTTCCCTCAAAGTCTGAAACACAATTCTCAAGTGCTGCTCATGATCCTCCTGACTCCGGGAGTACACCAGAATGTCGTCAATAAACTCAATGAAGAAAGAATCAAGATAGGGTTGAAATACGCTATTCATTAAGTGCATAAATGTTGCTGGGGCATTGGCTAGCCCGAATAACATTACAAGGAACTCATAATGACCATACCGAGTCCTAAAAGCAGTCTTCGGGATATCTGGCTCTCGAATCTTCAACTGATGATAGCCTGAACGCAAGTCAATTTTTAGAGAATACCCTGGCACCCTGAAGCTGATCAAATAGGTCATCAATACGTGGCAATGGATATATGTTCTTCACTGTAACCTTGTTCAGCTGGCGGTAATCAATACACATCCGTATAGAACCATCCTTCTCATTTACAAATAAGACAGGGGCACCCCAAGGTGATATACTGGGCCGAATAAAGCCTTTATCAAGCAATTCATGTAACTGTTCTTTTAATTCTTTCAACTCTACTAGGGCCATATGATATGGTGCAATAGAAATGGTCTGAGTTCCCGATAACAAATCAATGCCAAAGTCAATATCCCTGTCGGGTGGCATACCCGGAAGATCCGCTGGAAATACATCAGGAAAATCCCTTACTACAAGAACTGACTCCACGGTAGAAGTATTAATACTAACATCTCTCACATAGGCCAGATACGCATCATACCCCTTCTCAACCATTCGTTGAGATTTAAGAAATGAAACAACCCTGCTAGGAACATGATCCGAGGTACCTCTCCACTCTAGTCGCGGTAGACCTGGCATAGCCAACGTCACCGTCTTGGCATAACAATCAAGAATAGCGTGATAGGGCGACAACCGGTCGATGCCCAAAATAATATCGAAATCCACCATACTGAGCAATAATAAATCAACCCTGGTCTTAAAACTACTGATAAAAATTAAACACGACCGATACATACAGTCCACAATAATAGATTCACCCACGGGTGTAGATACATAAACAGAAGAACTCAACAAATCATGTGATATGCCTAAATACGGGGCAAAATAAGATGACACATAAGAATAAGTGGAGCCTGGATCAAATAAGACGAATGCATCTCTATGACAGGCCGGAATAATACCTGTGATAACAGAATCAGATGCAACGGCCTCTGTCCTAGTAGGAAGGGCATAATATCTGGCCTGGCCTTCCCCTCTTGGGAGACCTCTACCTGTTCGACCTCCACCTCTAGCTGGCTGTGCAGGTGGAGTGGTAACTGGTGTAGTGATCATGGCCTAAGAAGCCTGAGGGCCCTATGGAATAGGTGGGGCCTGAGAAATCTGTGGAGGTGCACCCCTCCTAAATCTGGGGCAATCTCTCATGATATGACGAGTGTCACTATACTCAAAACAAGCCCTCGGAGGACATGGTTGCAAGGACTGGCTCGGGCCTGATCGACTAGACTGCCCGCTGAAAGCACCCCGTACATGAGGTATAGTAGACAATGGCGGTGCATAATATGGAACCTGAGGTCTGGGAGTAGCCGGAATACCACTGAAAGCTGGAAGTGCTGAATGAATAGGATGGCTTACATAACCTCTACCATGACAGGCTGCAACTGGGGCACGAGAATTTTTATATGTACCAGAATGTCGGGGTCTCTTAGATTCCCTCTCTTCCCTCTCCCGAGTCCACATACCTTCCAATATCCTATCAATTGACACCACCTGTTGGTATGTGATGTCCGTCTCTAGTTCTTGGGCCATATTAAATCTGATACTAGGGTGGAAACCCTCAATAAATCTGCGAACCCGCTCTCGAACAGTAGCAACGAAGGCTGGTGCATGCCTAGCCAACTCACTAAATCAGACCGCATACTCTGACACGGTCATAGAACCCTGGTACAGGTGCTCAAACTCTGCGCGCCATACATCTCTAAGACTCTGAGGAACATACTCCCTTAAGAACATATCTGAAAATTGAGTCCAAGTGAGTGAAGATGCCTCAGCGGGACTATCCAACTCATATGCCCACCACCACTGGTAGGCTGCTTCTCTAAACTGGAATGTCATGAAAGAAACCCCACTGAAATCCACAATACCCATAGTACGAAGGATACAGTGTCATTTCTCCAGAAAACCCTGAGCATCCTCTGAAGCTAACCCGCTGAAAATGGGAGGGTGGTATATCTTGTACCTCTCGAGCCTGAGCTGCTCCCCCTCTAAAACTCCTGTCCTAATCTCAGGCCGAACTGGGGCAAATGGCTACACTGGCATAATCTCTGGGGCATGGTCAACTTGGGCTCGTGGCTCTGGAGTACGGGCGGCGGGAGTCTGTGCTCCTCCCCCGGCCTGAGATGTGGCAGGAGCAAGTGGAATTAACCCTGCTTGTGCTAGAGTGCCAAACATGCTCAAAAACTGGGCAAGAGTCTCCTGAAGTGCAGGAATAGTAACAGGCATCTCATGTGCCTGCTCTCCAACTAGAGCTACTGGTGGCTCTGGTGCAGCAGCTCGTGCAAGTGCTGTGGCTGCACCGCGTGGTCTTTCTCGACCTCTGGCTCGGCCGTTGCCCCGACCCCGGCCTCTTGCGGCTCCAACATGGGGCGCGGGTGTGTGATCATTGGATCCAGTTGTGCGTGAGGACCTCACCATCTGTGAGAGAATAGAAAGATAATGGTTTAGAACTTTGAAGTCAATGATTACGCACGATAAGGAATCAAAGAAGTGAATATTTTTCCTAACAGTTCCATAGCCTCCTCAAGATAAGTACAGACGTCTCCGTACCGATCCGCAATACTCAACTAAACCTGCTCGTGACTCATAATACCTATGAACCTAGAGCTCTGATACCAACTTGTCATGACCCCAAATTTCCTCCGTAGGAGGTCGTGATGGCACCTAGTCTCTAAGACTAGGTAAGCCTATCAATGCGGAATAATAATAGATATCAAAAATAAATAAACTACAAATCAAATAATTACAAAGCCTTAAACCCGGTAGAAATAAGTCACAAGCTTCTAAGAATTTATCCTCAATGTCTCTCTATATATCAAGGTCTAAAGAAAATAAGGAAGACAACATAGTAAGATAGAAGGGGACTCCGGAATCTGCGAACGCTGGCAGATAAACCTCGAAGTCTCCTCGTACAGCTAGTTTACTGATGCCTAATCTGATAAGATATACCTGAATCTGCACAAAAAAGATGTGCAGAAGCGTAGTATGAGTATACCACAGCTGTACCCATTAAGTGCCAAGCCTAACCTCAGTAGAGTAGTGACGAGGTCAGGTTAGGCCCTACTGGAAAAAATAAATAATAACATGATAAAATGTTTAAAAATATAATAAGATAAAATGATAATGGAAATGAATCAAGTAGTATGTCACCATTTAATTACACCAAATAATGGCAATTAATACCTCGTGGAAGCAAAACAGAATTCTATTCAACTTTAAGAAAATCACAACAATAATCAAAGGCAACTGCGACCATAAATCAATATCCACAAGGTCACTCCCGAGGTACCGCCTCGTAGTCTCAAATCATAAATAAATTCACAATATCTCATTTCCTTATACCACCACGGGAGCCTTCACTATTTATTTTAAAGAAAATATTTTTTCCGAAATAGCATCTCGTGTTTTAGCCATCCTTATCACACCGCATGACTTCTAGTAGTTTCTCCTACTAGCCACGCGTATCAAGCTACCCTTATCTCACCGCATGCGTTTCAATACTCAGACCTTATACCACCGCATGCGTATCAATATCACAATATATCACAATTTACACCTCAAATGCCCAATATTTCAATTTGTCAAAATAAATCAACAGCAATAGTTTTTCATAATAAAGAGCTCACGGCTCATACTAAAATAATCCAACAATAATATTTTTTCCACAATAAAGAGCTCACGGCTCCATCACAATGAGCACAAAAATCTCACAAAATATTCGGGAACAAATAACTCAATAAAATAATATTTCAAAATTTTAATACGTTGCTTCAATACCAAATTTAAAATGTCAAATAATTCATATTAATAATATTTAATTTAAAGAAAATCACCCTTCAAATAATGCACAGAATAAAAGAAACTAAATTTCAACTAGACAGGTAAAACAATTAGCAGGAAAAGGTCGAGCAAATTTAAAGTATAAACATTTAAATCAATGATAAAGAATATAACAAGGTAAAATTATTTAATTAATATGCAACATCGATCTACACAATTTTAAAACATAATCTTTCACATTTAGACCGTGTACACACTCGTCACCTCGTGTACACGACTTTTAACACATTTCAATTTATCACTTCAATACCAATCCTAGGGGAAATTTCTCCCACACAAGGTTAGACAAGTCACTTACCTCGACTTGCTCCAATTTAACCAAGTAGTATGCCTTTTTCTCGATTCTTCAACTCCGATCAACTCGTATCTAGTCATTATTAATTCGATACAGCCAACAAAAATTGTAGAATCAATTCCATAAGAAAATACTATATTTTTCAATAAAAATCCGAAATTAACTTACAAATTGCCTGTGGGGCCCAAGTCTCGGAATCCGACAAAAGTTATGAAATATGAACACCCGTTCAATCACGAGTCTAACCATACCAAAATGGCTAAATTCCAATAACAATTCGACCCTCAAATCCTCAAATCTATCCAAGAGGGTTTTCAAAATTGTCCAACTTAAATCACCAATTAACTGATAAAAACATTGATGGATTCAGGTAATCTAACCAAGATTGAGTTAAGAATATTTACCCCGATGTTTTCTCTAAAAATCTCCCAAAAATCGCCTCAATCCGAGCTCCAAATCGTTAAAAAGTCCCATTTTCAGAACTTAAACATTCTGCCCAGGCTTTTCTTCTATGTGATCGCGGCCAAAGGCACGCGATCGTGAAGAACAAAATAAGGTTGCCCAGAATTAACTCTACGCGATCGCGGATATCCCCACGCGATCGCAAAGCACAGAGTTCCCAGCTCTACGCGGTCGTATCCTTCTACACGTGATCGCATAGAGTAAACGCGTGACCTCCACTGCTCTGTTACTCTACGCGAAAGCGACCTTTTTCACGTGTTCGCGAGTCAAAAAATATCAAAGCTACGCCATCGCATCCCGCTTCACGCGATCGTGAAGCACAAAACTCAATAGCCCTTAATTAACCCTACGCGATCACATACCTTCTCACGCGATCGCGTAGAAGGAAACCAGAACCTGAAGAAACCAGAACTTCAGCTATCAAGCCAAGTCCAAAAATGATCCGTTAGGTATCCGAAACTCACCCGAGCCCCTTAGGACCTCAACTAAATATACCAACAAGTCCTAAAATATCGAACTTAGTCGAGTCTTCAAATCACATCCAACAACACTAAAAACACGAATCACACATAGATTTAAGCCTAATGAACTTTGAAACTTTCAGTTTCTGCAAACGACGCCGGAACATACCAAATCAAGTCCGATTGATCTCAAATTTTGCATGCAAGTCATAAATGACATAACAGAGCTATGAAAATTTTCAAAACTAGATTCCGACTCCAGTATCGAAAAGTCAACTCCCCGGTCAAACTTCCAAACTTAAATTTCTATTTTAGCCATTTCAAGCCTAATTTGACTACGGACTTCCAAATAAAATTCCGAACACGCTCCTAAGTCCAAAATCACCATACGGAGCTGTTGGAATCATCAAAATTCTATTCCGGGGTCGTTTTCTCAAAATATTGACCGAAGTCAAACTTAGCATTTTAAGGCCAACTTAATGAACCAAGTGTTCTGATTTCAACCCAAACACTTCCAAATCTCGAATCAACCATTCCCGCAAGTCATAATTTATAAACACACATACGGGGAGTTTTATTTAGGGGAACAGGGTTCTAAAAATCAAAATAACCGGTTGGGTCATTACAGTAAATGGCCTGAGGAACTGCCTGGAGTGCTATGGGCGTACCGAACAACAGCCAAATCGAGCACATGATAAACTCCTTTTACCCTTGTCTATGGAGCAGAAGCTTTAATCCTGGTAGAAGTAGGAGAGCCTACCTTGAGATATTCCCATGCAAGTGAAGAGACGAACAACGAAGCGCTGTTAGTCAACTTGGAGCTACTCGATGAGCGTAGGGACTTGGCACATATAAGAATGGCATCCCAGAAGTAGAGAATGGAAAGATATTTTAATCGAAGAGCCAACCTCCGTTATTTCAAAGTGGGAGACTTGGTTCTAAGGAAAGTAACTCAAAACACCCGGGAACTCAACGCAGGGAAGCTAGGTCCAACCTGGGAAGACACCTACCGGGTTTCAGCTATCACCGGGAAAGGTTCATACGAGTTGGAGAATCAGGATGGAGAAAAGTTGCCAAGAAACTGGAATATGACACACCTCAAGAGATATTATTGCTGATAAACACCACCTCTACTGAACTCTTTTTTCCTTCGTCCAATTTTTGTCCCAATTGGGTTTTTCTGACAAGGTTTTTAATGAGGCAGCAACGGAAAGCATAGTACGAAAAATGTTTCAATAGCAGCAATGAGACCTTTAATAACAAGGCACACAAGCGAAGAACCACTCCAGAGCAGTTAGATAATCTTTGGCTCGATAGCAAAATTCCCACCGGGAAAATGAGTTTGCTATCAAGCAAATGTTACCCGACCGTTCAAAAGTGCAAACCACTAGAGGATTGTTAGATAGTCTTTTGCTCGATAGCATAAATTCCTAAGGGGAAGCGAAGTTTGTTACCGAACTAAAGATTATCTAGCAATACATTAGTGGGGTCCTCGAAGATGCAAAACTTCCAGTGTTCCAATTTGCAGTCTTCGTATTCGAACACTGGGGGAATGTCATGAGGATACGACAACAATGACTACCACATCGACCGAAACACGAAAACCAGGAACATAGTCATATCATCGGGATAGGGGATTGCGTGGTTAGCCCCGTAGAAACAAGTTGTACAAGTTAGCTACAAGAAATGGCAATTTCTTAGCATAACGAATGTTTATGTACTTTTTGAAAAAGGAAGGAATAAAATAAAGTTATTTTATTTTCCATCTTGTTTCTTGTCTGACCGATGAATTGATTTTATCATTTGAAAGTTAAACAAGTACTTCAAATGTTAGTGCCATAATGAACAGGAGGCATCCTCTTCAAGAGTACCGTAAACATAAGAGGGCCCTCTCTTATAAAAATCCTTACGATAAAGGGTTGATTTCGGAAGAACTTGTGCCCGAAATCCAAATGCTTTCGGGGGAAAAATACACCCAAGGCCTTACATAGTAAGACGCAAACAGTAAAACTTACGCAGAACACTTAAGCAAAAAAGAATGCAAAGATTAAAACTTACATAAATGTTCAAACGAAAAAAAGACTCATGCAACACTTGAGCAAAAGATGTATTTATTCTCAATAAACATGCCGAAGTGGCACAGATACAAAAGTTGGAAAAAAAAAAACTAAAAGCTAAACTGCTGCATCTCCGGAACCCGGAGGAAGAGAAATGTTCGCGCCCCCAAGGGAAGTGGGTAGATCTGCCGATGGCTCAACATCTTGGCCCTCATCAGTTTGGCCTTCAATATCTTCGCCTTCCGGTTCCTCTTCAGTTCCCGAAGTTTGGAGCCGGAACCAGAAGAACCGAAAGCATCAGGCCCTACCGGAAGACCCCTTTTAGCAGCTGACTCAAGCTCACGGGCCTTCGCGATTTTGACATCAAAGTCAATGATACCCGTCTTAGCCTCTTCCAACGTTTTTCTCCTTATGTTGTACATAATATAAGTTTTCTCAATAACTAGGGAAGCCGCTCGACACTTGAGTTCTTCTTTGAGTTGGATAACCTCGGCATAAAGGTTTTCCCGGGCGGATCTAATAGACTTGAGGCTAACGTCGAGTTCGCGGACAGTAGAGCTAAAATTTCTATTATGCTTAATGGTCTTCTTGTACTTCTCCTCAAATTGGGCATATTTCACCCCCCACAGCAGCAAGCACTTCAGTTTTGGAGTTCAAGGTTGCCTCTAGGTTGGTTAATCTCTGAGCAGAGGCAGCCTCGCGATCGGTTGCAGCAAGAACGACACTATGGACTTCAGCCCATTTGGCCTTGGCCTCATCAAATTGAACCCTCGGTGGGCCAATCTCTTGGCTAAGGGTTTCCACATCTTGCTCACTTTGCTGCAAATGAGTCTCTAATATAACGACCTCAACAACTTTGGCTTTCGATTCTGAGAGGCGAGCAACAGTTTCATCCCTCTCGGCCAAAGGTTGATCCCGTGCGGAGGTTAGTTGTTCTTTTCCCTGAATCAACCACTGGAGGCCCTTAGAAGCAAGAAAATTGGCCTACAAAACAAGAAAGGCAAACTCAGGATATTTTTAGTCAAAAATAGAAGAAATAACAAAAGAAGTGAAGAATGTACCGCTGCGACGTTGTGCATGACATTGTTCAACAAGAACTCTCTCGAGAGAGCTTGTATTTTGTCTCAATTTTTTCTGAAGCTAAAGGCTTCAGATAGTTAGCAAGTTCCACCGGTCGGGATAACAATTTGCATCCGGCGGAGACCGAAAGAGTAACGCTCCTCCTCCCTTGCGGATCTTCTGAGGGGGCAGCATAATTTTGCTCCAAAATCCCATGAACTGGGACTGAGGGAGAAGAACATCCTCTTCGCGGACAGATGAGGCTGGTGGAGATGATGTAGCAGTTGGTGGTGGAAGAGTTTGTGAAGGTGGAGATGATACAGCAGTTGCTGGTGTTGGTGAAGATGGAGATGAAGCTGATGGTGTTGAAGGGTGAGAAGCAGCTGTGACAAACACAGTACTGGTTGCTGGTTGCTCATCAACCAAAGACGACAGGGACCAGATACTTAGCCACACAATATCGGGTGCAGGACTGGGATCAGGAAGTGGGAGTTAGCATTTTCCACCATTTCATACTCCCCAGAGTGCCAAAACATCGTCCTCGGTTAGTGTAACTAACTCAACAGATTGAGAGGTCTTTTGAGTTGAGGAAGGTCGACGTCTTCTATGTAGAGAAGCTCCCTCAATGCTAGCTTCTCCATCATCGTCAATCATCACGGTATCTATGGCCGTCACGGCGGAGGGCTCATCACCACGACTTCCGAAAACAACTCAAGGGCATCATTCTTCGCCCTCTTATTCTTTCCCCCAGTCGCGGAGGAATGCCTTCTTTTTGGTTGCTTGTTCTCAGGCCGGGGACTCCGAGAAGAAGCACCTGCACCAGAAGCAATCCCGGAGACGCCGTCTATGAAAAAGCTTTCTACAACAGCCTTGTCGTATAAGCAAGATCAGCCAAAACGTCATCCTCGAGAACAACAACTGAGCCCTCGGTAGACCTATATTCAACAAGAGAGAAGGATAAAATAACTTTCTCAAAAGAAAAGGTAAGGACATGATGAGTTAAACTTACCATGATTTTTGGCCTTCCACCCATATTTCAGGGACATCTCTTTGCACGAGCGGGTTTCGGGCTTTGTAACGTCCAAAATTTTCTGAATCCATTGGTCCAAGCCCTCATCCCTAGGGGGAACCCATCGAGCCGTTGAGGCAGGTAAAGGAAGAAAAGTTAATAATGACGGGGAAAGGATATTTAACAAGAGTAGAAGCAAACTGTATACTTACGAGAGCGGTTCCACAATTTTGGGAAGGAAGGAGCCGAGGCCGGGATGACTTTACTAGTGGCAACTGAAACAAATCATTCCATCCACCCACGATCGTTATCATCATCTATGTTGGATAGCAGTGCATGGTGGACTCATTTGTTAAAGTTAATAATCCCCCCCTCCCCCCCACGGAAGATCTTGGGGGAATAGAGGTTCATCATGTGAGCTAGAGATAACTCCTTCCCCGTTTCCTGGAACAGGCGCTGAAGGCAAGCAATAATCCTCCACACGGAGGGACTCACCTGTGCCAAACACATTTGGTAGCGGAGGCAAAAATCCTCAATAATTGAGTCAAGCTCTCCACTCTGAGAAAATGTCCCCAAAGTGAAGGGATATGTATATAAGTACGTAAAACCCTTCTTGGGTAAGGTTACCCACTCCGCTAGATCAGGAGCGATAATATCTATATCATGAGAACGACAATCTTCCTTCATAGTAGGAATGGTGGAAGGATGGATGTAAGAAGGATAACTGCTAACGGTCCATGTACGAGGGCTAATAGAAGGAAATTTCTCTTCGAAATCTTTTATTGTGACAAGACTTCTAGGGATGATAGTGCTCATTGTTGGAGGAGCAGTGTCATCAGCTTTGTTTTTATTCTTTGAGGAACCTGTATTTTTTGAAGAAGAAGCCATTGTATGTTATGGAAGAAGGAAAAGTTTTTCTCGTTTGAAGAGAGTTAAAGGAAGGTTGAAGAACAAGATACAAGTTGAATGAAGAGAGTTTGGAGAATTAGGGAGTATGAATGAAGGAAGTAGACGCGTATAAGTAAAGGTTTAGGTGGCTAAATTCGTGGCCATGATTATCTCGATAACCGACAAAAAGTTATGCTGAATCGTAGGATGACACGTGTTCGGGGCATTAAATACAGAGAGACGTGCATCTAATCAACTGTCAGAAGATTTTCATAGGGGATCAGAGAAATTCCCGCCAAAAAGAATGTTTCTACCAACTTTTCGGGGACACAAAGTTATGCCAACGGAAAGCAGGGGTACTATCTGTATAGGATAAAATATGCTATGCTAGGTGGTTGCATAAGAGAGTAACATGTGGAGCCAAAGGCAGAGAATAGTTAAAACCAAAGACAATTGTTCCATTTGTCACCGGAAAGAATGACGCTCATAAAGATGCAATAAATACCTGCCACCCGATAGCATTCAATGGAGAATATTTCACAGCATTTAGTACACTAGCAGTTACAAAGAATTTGTTATATATGCTCACCGTTACACATTCTTCAATGGGCCTCATAATTGACATTAAAGAAGGGCGTGATCCTAGGACCTTGTTTCCTAGGTGCAACTATAAATAGTGAGCTCCGTTATCATTGTAAAGGACACGAATTTTCTGGCAAACTTACGTTATAATCTATTCAAAGCTCTATACAATTTTGTCTCGTTACTTTTTGATTTTATTACTGTTGTAACAGGAAGCCTCGCTCCCGGAATTACTATTTCTGCTATTTCATCTTCATATCAAGGCTAAGTATTGCATATTTCCTCGATTCTTTTATTATTTCAGGATCGAATTATTTCACTTGTCTAGAAACTACGTATAAATTCAATTGTACTGTTTTACGGGTAAACAATTAGTTATCATAGGCTTTTTGGTATGCGGGTTCACACACATCTCAATTGAAGAAGTTTGAACATGATGGCAGAAATTAATTTGCATAATAAACCTAGAGAAACAACGAAAAGAAAATTCTAGAAAAGTAATACCATCAAAGTCATAAATTGTGTTTAATTNCTGTGCCAAACACATTTGGTAGCGGAGGCAAAAATCCTCAATAATTGAGTCAAGCTCTCCACTCAGAGAAAATGTCCCCAGAGTGAAGGGATATGTATATAAGTACGTAAAACCCTTCTTGGGTAAGGTTACCCACTCCGCCAGATCAGGAGCGATAATATCTATATCATGGGAACGACAATCTTTCTTCATAGAAGGAATGCTGGAAAGACGGATGTAAGAAGGATAACTGCTAACGGTCCATGTACGAGGGCTAATAGAAGGAAATTTCTTTTCGAAATCTTTTATTGTGACAAGACTTCTAGGGATGATGGTGCTCATTGTTGGAGGAGCAGTGTCATCAGCTTTGTTTTTGTTCTTTAAGGAACTTGTATTTTTTGAAGAAGAAGCCATTGTATGTAATGGAAGAAGGAAAAGTTTTTCTCGTTTGAAGAGAGTTAAAGGAAGGTTGAAGAACAAGATACAAGTTTAATGAAGAGAGTTTGGAGAATTAGGGAGTATGAATGAAGGAAGTAGATGCGTATAAGTAAAGATTTAGGCGGCTAAATTCGTGGCCATGATTATCTTGATAACCGGCAAAAAGTTATGCTGAATCGTAGGATGACACGTATTCGGGGCATTAACTACAGAGAGACGTGCATCTAATCAACTGTCAGAAGATTTTCATAGGGGATCAGAGAAATCCGCCAAAAAGAATGTTTCTACCAACTTTCCAGTGACACAAAGTTATGCCAACGAAAAGCAGGGGTACGATCTGTATAGGATAAAATATGCTATGCTAGGTGGTTGTATAAGAGAGTAACATGTGGAGCCGAAGGCAGAGAATAGTTAAAACCAAAGACAACTGTTCCATTTGTCACCAGAAAGAATGACGCTCATAAAGATGCAATAAATACCTGCCACCCGATAGCATTCAATGGAGAATATTTCACAGCATTTAGTACACTGCCCGTTACAAAGAATTTGTCATATATGCTCACCGTTACACATTCTTCAATGGGCCTCATAATTAACATTAAAGAAGGGCGTGATCCTAGGACCTTGTTCCCTAGGTGCAACTATAAATAGTGAGCTCCGTTATCATTGTAAATGACACGAATTTTTTGACAAACTTACGCTATAATCTATTCAAAGCTCTATACAATTTTGTCTCGTTACTTTTTGATTTCATTACTGTTGTAACAGGAAGCCTCACTCCCGGAATTACTATTTCTGCTATTTCATCTTCATATCAAGGCTAAGTATTGCATATTTCCTCGATTCTTTTATTATTTTAGGATCGAATTAATTCACTTGTCTAGAAACTACGTATAAATTCAACTGTACTGTTTTACGGGTAAACAATTAGTTATCATAGGCTTTTTGGTATGCGGGTTCACACACATCTCAATTGAAGAAGTTTGAACATGATGGCAGAAATTAATTTGCATAATAAACCTAGAGAAACAACGAAAAGAAAAATCTAGAAAAGTAATACCATCAAAGTCATAAATTGTGTTTAATATTTTTGGAGGTCTAAAACAAACCTGTTAAGTTTGAACCGAAGCCAAATATGTAGAAATTTCTGAGATACATTTAAATTTTGGAGCATAACACTAATTCTAACTGTTGATGGCACCATTCAATGAAGTAATTTGTTTATACAAATATAATTGAGCATAAACAGCTCAAGAAAGGAACAAACATTGAACTATAATTGCTTGCTACAAGTGTAAGTGTTGTTATATACCTTCACATATATAAACTTTCTTCATATATATATAAATAAAAGCCATTAACATCAAGGCCATACTAACGAAGCTCAAAATAAATGGCCGTCTACTGCACTAACATGATCAAGTGGACTCTCATTGGCTTCCGAACGTCAATAATATGTCACCCAAACTAATTCCGGAAAAGACCACTCCATGTGCACCTGCTCCTTAAGTTAGTTTAGGCTTTCCAAACTGTCTTTCCACCTGAGGCTGAGGATGTAGCTAAGGGCTTATAAGTTTATTTGAACTCAATAGTCTTAGCTCGGACTCAAAAATCTATCAAATAAGTACAGATAATAGAATGAACTCAGTAAATTAATCAAATGGGTTATGGTAGAATTTCAAACTCGAACCTATAATATTTAAATGGAAAATTTATACCCATAACTAACTTATAGACTATATTTATCATATAGAAATACACTCAAAAATATTACCAATAATAACTACTATTTGAGTTTATAGCA
>AWOL01S0088247.1:0-15455 GCA_000715115.1 Nicotiana otophora | reverse complement strand
CCCCCCCCCCCCAAAAAACAAACCCCAATAATGCTAAGGCTTCATATCCATAACCTCCATTTTAGTCCAAAATCCTGTTGTGCTCCCTCTCCCTTGCTCCGGCAAAGCTTTGTCCTCTCCGGCGTATGGCAATCACTAGCCAATGTTTGGTATAGTGAATGATCTCTCAAATTTGGTCGGATTTTAAAATGGTAAATACAAAGTAAATATAGTGTATTTTTAGATCTGGTCGGATTTTCGTTTGTTTTTGGTGATGCGAAGCCTGGAAGCCTCATTCTCAGATCATGGCTAGATTTTGGTAAATATAATGTATACAGTGCATTT
Source organism: Nicotiana otophora (assembly GCA_000715115.1). Taxonomy (NCBI): domain Eukaryota; kingdom Viridiplantae; phylum Streptophyta; class Magnoliopsida; order Solanales; family Solanaceae; genus Nicotiana; species Nicotiana otophora. The sequence goes on along the minus strand of AWOL01S0088247.1, from coordinate 15,131 downwards.
TCAAATCTGGTAGGATTTTTGTTCATATATTGTTTTGCTTGGCCGGAAGACGCCATCTCCGGAGAACTTTCTTCTCTGCTCTGCTATGGAGTCACACACAACAACAACAACAACAACAACAACCCAGTATAATCCCACTAGTGGGGTCTGGGGAGGGTAGTGTGTACGCAGACCTTACCCCTACCCTGGGGTAGAGAGGCTGTTTCCAATAGACCCTCGGCATCCTTCCCTCCAAGAACTCCCACCTTGCTCTTGGGGTGACTCGAACTCACAACCTCTTGGTTGGAGTCACACACAATGATACATTATATATAGTGTATTCTCAAATCTGGTCGAATTTCAAATGGTAAATACAGTGTATTCTTAGATATGGCCAAATTTTTGTTCGTCTCCATTTTGAGTGTAAATATAGTGTATACAGTTTTTTGCTTGGCCGAAAAACGTCATCTTCGACGAACTTTGTTCTCTTCTCTGCCTATATACATTGAGAATGTAACTGTAATTGACTGTATTTGACTTTATTTATCGATGTTATTGCCTTTTGATACAGTATATGATTGAGCTATTTGATAATTGTATTCTGTCTTTCCACATTGAATGTATTTTTCTAGTATGTATCCGGTCTCTCACATGTTGTATTGACTGTATTCAGTCTTTCATAGGTTCTATATATCCCTCAATGTATGGATTATATATGTATTCTGGTTTCACATATACAAATATATTTTTCATTATTTGTATCCTTGTATACACCGTTATATTTATGTACTTTACATTTGTTGTATTTGTTGTGTGAACGAATATAATTGACACATGTTGTATTCGTTCCGCGAAAAAATAGAGGGAATACAAACGTCTGGCAAGGAAAGATTTGCTACGAATAGTAAATACCTGAAAAATAGCCACGAATTGTAATTAGCTATGAAACTGTAGTGTTTTCTGAAAGTTTCTCTATATAAATCCTGCATCCATTTCAGTAATATCACAATATTTGTGTATCAAGTACTCTACTGAAACTCATTCAGCTTAGTTTTTTATTTGTACTTGTATACGGTTAAAATCGAGCTCACTCAATTTTTTTATCTGACCGGGACCAGGGAGCTGTATCAGAGGTCGGCCCCGTAGTGGATCAAACCGATGTACGAGGACAAAGTATCAAGTTTGGGATTCGAGGTACCCATCGGGATCGAGGCCAGCAGTAATCGAGACCGAATAAGACAGGCATCGAGCAAGATTGAAGATAACATAATAACGGAAAGGCGAAATATCCGTGACTGGTCGAAGATCATGGCGAAAATTTTGGAACAGATCAAATTAGGAACGATTAATTAGCTAATCATGTGATTTCCATCTGTAATTAGAGTTATACCATAAGTAGAATTCCTCTACTATATAAAGGGAAGTATTAATCATTTGTAAGATAGATTGTTCTCGCATAAAAAAGCCAATATAACGCTCTCTCTTTAGCTTACATTCTCTTGTTCATCAGCTTGCTTTATTTTTAACTGCTTTAGTATCAATCATTTTGAGGGCACCCTAGCTCGAGGATTGAATTCCGTTTCAACACCGGTTCGCTTTATTTTATAGTTCATTTCTGTTATTAATCTTCATATTTATCAATTGGTAGTAAGTGAAATCACGTGTCCCTGAAATCATATTATAAGTTTAATTGTTATCTAATTTTAAGGGTAAACAGTTTGGCACCCACCGTGGGGCCAAGGATAATAGTGATTGCTTAATACTGATTATGATAACACACACTGCTTTATACTTGTTCTCATAAGAATCTTTATTTTCAGGATAAACATGTCAAGCTCACAAGCAATGCCTACACACGGTGACAACAACCTCGAATTTCACAGGAGAAATGACAATATAGCCGCCCCAAGAATCGAGGCACCTCAGGCTGACCTCGAGGGAGCACCAATTACAAATTCCGTCGATGTCGGTTCACATGTCGCCCTAAATGCAAATTTAGGCGTTGATCCCGAAGGTAGCGTACGCAGGGAAGCTCGATCAGGTGGTCGAGGTACGCAGGGCAGAGAAGAAGGTGGAGTTAACCTCCAATTGATATTCAAAATATTACATGCTCAACAAGCCGCTATAGCACAACTACAAAATCAGCACCGAACACCGAGTAGGATCGAACCAGAAGTTATCCACAGGACCGAACATGTGCCGGAAAGGTCAAATGCTAATGAATCGGGGTCTGACCCCGCCATTATGAGGACTGACCCTGCCATTATGAAAATGCTTGAAGAGCTCACTAAGAGGATTGAATCGGGAAAAAAGAAAATCGAGACCCATTCCGAAATACCGGGTTGACCAAATACCGGGGCCACCGCCGATTATAAAGGGTATGGATTCAAAGAAATTCATACAGAAGCCTTTCCCTCCAAGTGCAGCTCCGAAACCCATTCCGAAAAAATTCCGAATGCCAAAAATTCCTAAGTATAATGGGACCACCGACCCTAATGAGCATGTCACTTCTTATACATGCGCAATAAAAGGGAATGACTAGGAAGACGATGAGATTGAATCTGTTTTACTGAAGAAATTTGGAGAAATCTTGTCGAAAGGAGCAATGATATGGTACCATAATTTGCCGCCTAATTCTATCGATTCCTTCGCCATGCTTGCAGACTCCTTTGTAAAGGCACATGCCGGAGCAATAAAAGGTTGCAACTAGGAAGTCAGACCTCTTCAAGGTGAAACAAAAAGATAACGAAATATTGAGGGAATTCGTATCTCGGGTCTAGATGGAACACATGGAACTACCATCGATCACAGACGATTGGGCTGTTCAAGCCTTTACTCAGGGTTTGAACGAACGAAGTTCGGTGGCATCACGACAGCAAAAGTATAATTTAATTGAGTATCCAGCAGTAACCTGGGCCGATGTACATAACCGGTACCAGTCAAAGATCTTGGTCGAGGATGACCAATTGGGGACCCATTCCGGTTCCGTTTATCCAAACAGGCCCGTCGGCAAAACTCAACGGGATATCAATAGAGGACCTTGGTCGAACAGAGATCGGTATCAATCATACAACACAGATCGAAGAAACAATGGCCCAGGACGCAATCACATCCGAAATGATCAGAGGAACGATCGAGGACAGAGCTCTCAAGGGCTCATGAGCAAAAGTGGCTTTGATAAACATGCTGATCCCACAGAAGCACCACGGTTATCAGAATACAACTTCAGCATCGACGCCTCAGGTATTGTGTCAACCATTGGGAGAATCAAAGATACTAGATGGCCCAGACCCCTACAAACCTATCCATCCCAAAGAAACCCCAATCAAATATGAAAAACCATGGTATACATGATCATAGAACCGAAGACTGCAGACAACTAAGGGAGGAGGTGGCCCGTCTATTCAACGAGGTTCACCTTCGAGAATTCTTGAACGACCGAGCTAAGAACCATTTCAAAGACAAGGATGCGAACAGGAAAAATGAGCAAGAAGAACCACAACACGTGATACACATGATCGTTGGTGGGGTCGATATTCCACAAGGGCCCGTGTTCAAACACACTAAAGTATCAATCACCAGGGAACAACGAACTCGAGACTATGTTCCAGAAGGCACTTTATCATTCAATGATGAGGAAGCAGAAGGGATCTCACAACCCCACAATAATGCTTTGGTAATCTCTATCTTTATGAATAAAATTCAGGTTAAACGTATTTTAATTGATCCAGGAAGCTCGACCAATATTATTCGATCGAAGGTCGTGGAGCAGCTCGGCCTACAAGATCAGATCGTACCCGTAGCTCGAATTCTCAGTGGCTTCAACATGGCGAGTGAAACAACTAAAGGAGAAATCATCCTACCAGTAAATGTAGCCGAAACTATTCAAGAAACAAAGTTCCATGTGATCGAGGGCGATATGAGATACAACGCACTGCTCGAAAGACCCTGGATTCACAACATGAGGGCGGTCCCCTTAACCCTTCACCAAATACTGAAGTTCCCAACACCGGATGGAGTAAAACAGTATGTGTGGAACAACATGCTACCAAAGAGATATTCGCAATTGACGAAGTAATACCGGTATCGACGCTTTCGTCAATAAAGGAATCGGAGTCCAAAGGAAAACATGAAGCTAAATAGCAACCACAGCCACCGGCCTCGACTCAGTTGGAGAAGCAGGGAATGGACGTGGACGGTGACTACTAGATCCTTCGATCCTTCATAATCCTTGAGGATTCCGGCGATGACAAATTGACAGTTGAAGAGCTGGAGCAAGTAATACTGATCGAGCATTTATCCAATCAAAAGGTATACCTGGGTACGGCGTTAACCCCCGAGCTCAGGGAAAAACTCATTAAATTTCTTATCAATAATATGGATTGTTTTGCTTGCTCCCACCTAGATATGACAGGGATCCTGCCAGAGATCACTACACATCGACTGAGCTTGGACCCGAAGTTCCACCCGGTAAAACAAAAGAGAAGGCCCAGTCCGAGGAAAAACATACATTCATCAAGGACGAGGTAGCCAAACTTCTCAAAATAGGATCCATTCGGGAAGTAAAATATCCCAAATGGTTAGCAAACATAGTCGTAGTCCCTAAAAAGGGATATAAACTTAGAATGTGCGTAGACTACAAAGATTTAAACAAAGCATGTCCTAAAGACTCTTTTCCTCTGGCGAATATCGATAGCATGATCGATGCCATGACCGGCCACGAGATCCTTAGTTTTTTCGATGCCTACTCCTGGTACAATCAAATACAAATGAACCCGGAGGATCAGGAAAAGACTTCGTTCATCACTAAGTACATCACCTATTGTTATAATGTAATGCCGTTTGGACTAAAAAATGCTGATGCCACCTATCAACGCTTAGTAAATCGAATGTTCGAAGAACAAATAGGTAAATCAATGGAGGTTTATATTGACGATATGCTAGTTAAGTCCCTGCAAGCAGAGGACCATTTGACACATTTACAGGAAACCTTCGATATACTAAGGAAACACTATATGAAACTCAACCCGGAGAAATGTGCATTCGGGGTCGGCTCGGGCAAGTTCCTCGACTTTATGGTATCAAATCGGGGGGATCGAAATCAACCCCGATAAGATCAAGGCAATCGATGACATCACAGTCGTGGACAATGTTAAGGCCGTACAAAGATTAACAGGGCGCATAGTCGCCCTAGGCCGATTCATCTCGAGGTCTTCAAATAGAAGTCACTGGTTCTTCTCACTGCTCAAAAAGAAGAACAATTTTGCATGGACCCCAGAATGCCAACAAGCATTGGGAGAATTAAAGCGAAACTTCTCGAGCCCGCCACTGCTTCATACTTCGAAAACGGACGAGCAACTCTACTTGTACTTAGTAGTCTCGGAAATCATGGTAAGTGGGGTCCTGGTTCGAGAAGAGCAAGGTATGTAATTTCCTGTTTACTATGTTAATCAAACTTTAGGTAAGATCGAGACCCGATACCCACACTTAGAAAAATTAGCGCTTGCCCTAATAAGCGTCTCTAGGAAATTAAAACCATATTTTCAGTGTCACCCGATCTGTGTGGTGACTACTTATCCCCTTCACAATGTTTTGCATAAGCCCGAACTTTCGGGCCGATTGGCCAAATAGGCCGTCGAGATTAGTGGGTACGATATTGAGTATCGACCCCGAACAGTCATCAAGTCTCAAATCTTAGCGGACTTCATGGACGACTTTACGCTAGCCCTCGTACCTGAGGTCGAAAAGGAACTATTATTAAAGTCGGGTACATCATCGAGAGTGTGGGCCTTCTTCACAGACAGCGCTTCGAATGTGAAGGGGTCCGGACTAGGCAACGTTTTGAAGCCGCCCACGGGTAATATAATTAGACAAGCTATCAAAACTTCCAAGTTAACTAACAATGAGGCCGAGTATGAGGCCATGATTGCAGGTCTCTAGATAGCTAAAGGTTTGGAAGCAGATGTCATCGAGGCCAAATGTGACTCCCTGCTTATGGTAAACCAAGTCAACAGAACCTTCGAGGTTCGATAAAATCAAATGCAGAGATACTTGGACTAATTACATGTGACTCTACATCAGTTTAAAGAATGGACCCTACAACATGTTCCTCGAGAGCAAAATAGTGAGGCTGATGCCCTTGCAAATTTGGGGTCATCAGTCGAAGACGATGAGATTAGCTCGTGGACTATCGTATAACTTTCAAGATCAGTAATCGAAGAAGGCCACGCTGAAATCAACCCACAAGTCTGACCTGGGATTGGAGGAATAAGTATATTGAGTACCTAAAGAACAGGAAGCTTCTGTCAGATCCTAAGGAATCGAGGACTTTACGTACGAAGGCCGCATGATTCACATTGGCCGAAGATGGAACACTATATAGAAGGATGTTCGATGGACCTTTGGCAATATGTTTGGGACAGGGAGATACCGACTACGTCCTACGAGAAATCCACGTGGGCATCTGCGGAAATTATTCCGGTGTCGAATCATTGGTTCACAAAGTCATCAGAGCACGATACTATTGGGCCGATATGGAAAATGATACAAAAGAGTTTGTTCGAAAGTGCGACAAATGACAAAGGTATGCGCCGATGATTCACCAACCCGGAGAGCAACTCCACTCAGTCTTATCCCCATGGCCATTCATGAAATGTGGAGTGGATATCGTCGGCCCTCTATCATCGGCCCTAGGCAAAGCTAAATTTATTTTGTTTATGACTGAATATTTTTCTAAGTGGGTTGAAGCACATGCTTTCGAGAAAATTAGAAGGAAAGAAGTCATATATTTCATCTGGGACCATATTATATGCCGATTCGTGATGCCTGTCGAGATCGNTCTCTAAGTGGGTTGAAGCATAAGCTTTCGAGAAAATTAGAGAGAAAGAAGTCGTAGACTTCATCTGGGACCACATTATATGCCGATTCGGGATTCCTGCCGAGATCATATGCGACAATGGAAAGCAATTCATCGGTAGCAAAGTAACAAAGTTTCTCGAAGATCACAAAATAAAAAGGATCCTGTCAACGCCATATCATCCTAGTGGGAACGGACAGGCCGAATCGAAAAACAAGATCATCATTCAAAATCTAAAGAAAAGATTGAACGACGCTAAGGGAAAATAGAGAGAAATATTTCCCGAAGTCCTTTAGGCATATAGAACAACGCCAAAATCCAGTACGGGGGCAACACCGTTCTCTTTAGTATATGGCGCCGAAGCTCTGATCCTGATTAAAGTCGGGGAACCCAGCATCAGGTTTCGATATGCAACGGAAGAGTCAAATCAGGAGGCTATGAATACAAGCCTCGAATTGCTAGATAAAAAACGGGAAGCCGCTCTCGTTCGAATGGACGCATAGAAACAACAGATCAAAAGGTACTACAATCGAAGAGCCATCTTCGACACTTTAAAATCGGGGACTTGGTTCTGAGGAAGGTCACCCTTAATACTCGAGACCCAAATGAAGGAAAACTTGGCCCGAGCTGGGAGGGACCGTATCAGGTCCTCGATATCATCGGAAAGGGATCCTACAAACTTGTCACGATGAATGACAAACATTTGGAACATATCACTCCTCAAACGATATTACTGCTAAGGTACGACCTTCTCAACTTTCGTTTATATTTTATACTAACCATTTGCAGGTGTTTAATCGAAGACATCAAATAATTCTTCAAACACAAAGTCCTTAGGTTTGAAAGCACGCGTTGCACTCTTTTTCTCTTATACCGATATTTGTCTCAAATGGGGTTTTCCGGCGAGGTTTTTAACGAGGCAACCATTGTCTGTGATAACTTAGAGTAATTAAACAGTATCCGAGGCTCTTTTACATTCAACCTCGAATACTGGGGGGCATCACCCTTGGATAGTTACAAGGAAAAGACTTCATGCCGACGGGGTTTCGATAGGTAAATTTTGTAAGGGTCAAATGGTTGAATGAACCATGCCCATGTAGATTACTCAAGCCCTAATGGCAAATATGTACGCATGTTAATCTATTGAAAAAAGTACTTTTCCTTTGCCAGATATTTCATGCCTTAGAGAAATTTTTACTTTATAATGTCGTGCTTGTGATCTATTGTAGAAACTGGCTTAAGGGCAGGTCACAACTAAAGTTCGAACAATTGACCCCGCACTCGGGGATCGCCATCAGAAAAATCGATATGATCGAATTACTAAAACCTCGAGATCGTAAGACCTTAAAAAGGCAACCCTCGATTTTATAGGCCACGACCATCCCACTCGGGGACTGATACTTCGAACTTGTTCGAAGTATAACAGGGGAAAAAGCCCAAAAGGTGAGTCCCAAGCTAAAGGCTATGGCCAAATTAACATGGTTCAGAGACGTCCAATTTTCGTTATAAAACAGGCCTTCGAATATTTTCATAAACCGGTTAAAAGGCTACCCTCGGATGAATTACTAAGGGTCTCGATAATATCGACCCTCGAAAACCCTAATGGGTACAAAGTCGTTCGAACTCTTGAACGAATTCTTTATTTTATGCTATAATATTACGAAATAGAGGGTCTCAATAATATCAACCCTTGAAAACCCTAATGGGTACGGAATCATCCGAACTCTCAAGAAAATCCCTTATTTCTTGCTAAGTTACAACAAATTTTATATGAGTAAACGATAAACTTTTCAAGCGGAAAAAGGGGAGAAAGTCATTCATTTTATTATGGCCGTATCGACCTAATTCAAGAGCCTAAAGAGCCATTTTATTTCTGAGTTCGAGAAATCATCCTCACTCAATTAAAACCTAAGGATCACCCTACTTCGAGTTCGAGCAAGTACTCACTCGATTAAGACTATACTAGTTCGGCTTCGGTCAAGTTGCCTAAGCCTTGAACTTATGAGCAAAATTTTCATAAAGTATGAATGAAACATAAAAAAGATCTTTTATATATATATGAAGGTATTTACAAGGACCGATCAGGGTCCCACAAAAAACAATAAAAAAAAGCCTAAGATTCCTAATTTTCCTCAGGGGCAGCTTCTTCTCCATCGAAGTCCTCCACATTCTCGGACCCGCTCTTGCTGCCATCATCATCATCATCATCGGAAGATGCCATCACTCCAGCATCAGCTTCATGCTCTCTAGCCTTTATTATCTCGTCGGTAAGATCGAAACCTCGAGCGTGGATCTCCTCGAGTGTTTCCCTCTGAGATTGGCATTTGGCGAGTTCATCAATCCAATATGCTCGAGTTTGAGCGGTCTCGGTTACGTCTCTTGCTTAGACTTGAGCGGCTTCAGCATCGGCCCGGTAGACGGCCACGATCACATCTACCTCGGCCTTTGCCTTTTCAGCTTCAGATTTGGCCTTTGCAAATTCGGAAGCCAACCGAGCCTCGAGATCTTCTATTTTCTTTGCCTGAGCTGAGATATTCTCTTTCATGCTTCGAAGCTGACTTTCGACCGATGACAATTGGGCTCGAGCAACCTCTTTTTCAGCAGCAAAGCGGTCCATATTTTCTTTTCACCCCAAGGTCTCCGCCTTCATCATGTCGACCTCCTCGCGGAATTGCTCGATCCTCTCGATCTTTTACTACAGCTGTGAGATTGAAATGTTAGCCACTATTTCGAATCGAGCCCGTGAGTTTTTAAGATTTTCATTACCTGCTCGGTCAGGTTGGTCTGATCTTGGTGAATCTTGGCCAACTCGGCTCGGAGGTCCTTGATCTCCTCTTCTTTTTGCCCACTAAGAAGTTTAAGGGCATTTCTCTCCTCCGTGAGCCCTCGGAGGTTGGCCTCACATCGGCTCAGCTCTGTTCGGGACTTTGAAAATGCCTCCTGATAGAGCGCCAAGGCCTACGCAGAAAGAAGAAAAGAAGTTAGACAGGAAGAGAAAAATGAACACAAGGGTAATACCAACAAAGAGAGTTAAGGCTTACCCGATTTAGAGTTTGCTGCGCTTCGTTGAAAAGGCTCGATGCCTCGCCCGAGTCCTTCCTCGAGACCTCCAAGTCGCTCAGTCCGGTAGCATTTTCGACCCCAATAAAGTAATTATGGAAGGGGTCCTCTCTTTCATGGGCTCCTTCGATGGAGGGGGTCTTCAAGGCCCGAGCCTCTTGAATCATCTCCTTAGAAAACGAAGGAAGCAACGGGGAGCCTCCAATTTCTATTGCCCCAAGTGGAACTTGGGGCGTTTTCTCCATCTCGAGGGACCTCGAGACCAGCTCCTACAGTCGTACCCACCGTTGGCTCATTATGGTGGGAGGCATCTTCAATCCTCGATGACTCGGGGACTTCGCCCAAGTCTCTTCCCGAGACCCCTCATCTCGAGATGGAGTCTCTGCAACCTTCACCGATTCAGTGGCCTTTGGGGCCTCGGTGCTCATCCCCACTCGGGCCACAGCCCGGAGTCGTCTTCTTCCTCTTCTTCGTCTTCCTACCTTAGACGCCGAACAAAGTCTTCGGTCAGAAGGATGATGTTCTTTTTCGACTTACGGGCCTTCTTCTTCTTCTTAGGTTCTAGATCCTTGGAGGTTGAGGTCTTTTTCCTCTTTTTGTCCTTCGCCGGTTTCGGTGCTAGGATCGAAGTATCCCCTTCACTAGATAGGGGCCTCATGACCGCATCCTTGACCAGGCCTATACACGAGAAAATTGAATAAGTAGAAGAAGGGCATCTTACTCGAATCATCAAATACACAAAATGTGGGCTTACCATGAGTCTTGGCCTACCATCGTCCCTTTGATAAACCGTGCCATGAGTGCTCGGCGTATGTAGAGGTCGAGGCCAGGTTCCGAACCCAGCTCTTGAGGTTAGGAATCACATGGGGCATCCAAGTGACCGCTACATCATGGTAAAATACATCGATGTGAAAAGACAAAGGAACAAATAGTACATGGAAGCTAACAGTGAGACGGTACTTACGATTCATGTTCCATTTCTCAGGAATTGGCATCTTCTCGGCTGGGATTAGGTCGGGAGTCCTCACTCGAACGAACCGGACCGTCCAGCCTCGATCCTTATCCTTGTCTATGCTCGAGAATATCACTTTGGTAGCCTGACGTTGGAGTTTTATTAACCTGCCTCGATAGAGGCGGGGGCTATAAAATCTGATAAGGTGATCGAGGGTGAAAGGGAGCCCCTCGATTTTGCTCACGAAGAATCGGAGCAGAATAACAATTCGCCTAAAGGAATGATGGATTTGTCCTAGGGTTATTCGATATTAACAACAAAAATCAACGATGACGGGGTCGCGGGAGCCCAATATGAAAGGGTAAGTGTAAACACTTATGGTGGTGATGTCTTCTTCGGGGGTCGGGATCACCACCTCTTTGCCCTGCCAGTTGCAGTCATTCTTTACCTGCTTAAGGTATCCCTCAGTTATCGAGCATATATACCTCGACAGTGGCTCGCATCTACCAGGAATCGACGAGGCTTTATCGATTTTGAAATCGAAGTATAGCGCGCACCCCCCTGGAATGCATTCCTCAAGACGGGGTTCCACCAGCGCTTTCCCACCGGCCGGTTGAGAAGATGAAGCAGTTTCTTTATGTGGTACCATTTTCAGTGTTTTTGCCATTTTTGTGTAAGTTTAAAGGAGAGGAAGATAATACGACTTGGCGTTTGAGAAAGGATTAACAGCAAAACCTGAAGATTTGTAAAAGAGAGAAACTTAAGAGATAAAAGCTTTGAAGATTAGAAGGAAGTGAAAGTAAAGTTTGAATCAATGAGGAATGGGTCTATTTATTGGATTCACGGCGACGGTTCAAAGGCACTAGTGGCCGACCACCAACTGACACTCATTAATGACTTGGGGAACTGTACAGACGGAACGTTTCAGTCACTTTTGTCGCTTACGTCACGACGGTGACGTCATAGTAGACCGAGGTAAAAATCGAAAGCTCAATTCGTTTCTTGTCATTACACTCCAAAAAATGAGGGGACTATATGTATACGGTTAAAATCGAGCCCACTCAATTTTTCTATCTGACAGGGACGGGGGAGCTGCATCGAAGGTCGGCCCAGTAGTAGATCAGACCGAGGTACGAGGACAAAGTATCAAGTTTGGGATTCGAGGTACCTGTCGGGATCGAGGCCAGTAGCAATCGAGACCGAATATGACAAACATCGAGCAAGATCGAAGATAACATAATAACGGAAAGACAAAATATCCGTGACTGGTCGAAGATCATGGCGAAAATCTCGGAACAGATCAAATTATGAACGGTTAATTAGCTAATCATGGGATTTCCTTCTGTAATTAGAGTTATACCATAAGTAGAATTCCTCTACTATATAAAGGGGAGTGTTAACCATTTGTAAGACAGATTGTTCTTGCATAAAAAAAGCCAATATAACGCTCTCTCTTTAGCTTACATTCTCCTGTTCATCAAATTGCTTTATTTTTAACTGCTTTAGTATCAATCAGTTCGAGGGCACCCTAGCTCGAGGATTGAATTCCGTTTTAACACTGGTTCGCTTTATTTTATAGTTTATTTCTGTTATTAATCTTCATATTTATTAATTGGTAGTAAGTGAAATCACGTGTCCCTGGAACCATATTATAAATTTAATTGTTATTCAATTTTAAGAATAAACAGTGCTATCTATGTATGGCACAAACATATTATGAGTTACTACAGTGAACTAATATTAGCAAACGCTAGCAGTACTATAAAGTCATGTAGTTTGTCATACGTTTTTTTATACAAAATTATGGTGGAACAAAAATTACATACAAATATAGCACATGTTTTGTATGAATTACAAATTTAAAACACATATCTATAATGATTTCAAGTCTCGCCCAGGAGTTCTTGTGATATTTACTCTGACCGGAGACCAGATATCATGAAAATAACGTCACATATCATACATGTGCGCATCCCTGTCATTATTTCGAGCCATACTGATAGAATGAAGCACCAATAATGTAGTAATATTTTTGGCTACTTTCTGCTGATCAACCACACACGTGGCTCATTTGAATGCAGTACAAGCGTATCCACTGCACAAACCTGTGGTGCTGTTGTACGGGAACAAGCAAACGGGTCGACCCGGTGGTAACTCAGGAATTGGTTTCTCCATATTCAGGAACTCCACCACTTCTTCCATGGTAGGCCTTCCTTTGTTCTCGTTCAACGTACATAGCAACCCGATATCCAATACACGAATTGCCTGCTCCAGGTTCACAACCGCGCCCATTCTTCGATCCACCAACGTTTCCTTCTGTTGTACCTCATGCATGGCCCATGCAAGATCCAACAAGTCACGTTCTCCCGGGTTAGACTTCCTGCTCCGACCCGCAACAGTTTCTAGCACAACAACTCCAAACTCAAACACATCTGCTGTCTGACTCACCATCGACTCGAACCGAGTTGACCCAGTCGAAGTAAGCACAAATCCGAAATCACCCACTACTGCTCTGAAGCTCACGTCAAGAAACACACTGCTACTTTTCACGTTCTTGTGAGCAAGTTGCTTCGAGTGTAGGTAAACAAGAGAGTCTGCTAAATCTTTAACAACCTTAAAACGCCTCGTCCAAGGCAAGACACCGACGCCAAATAGCCATTTGTCTAGGCTACCATTTGGGATGTAGTCGTACACAACTATAGTTTCTTGGTTATCATAGCACCATCCTCTAACGGGGACCAAATTGGGGTGACGAATACTGCTGATGGCCTTAATTTCCTTGTGAAATCTTCGCTTGTCAAATCCATGAGTGTTGAAAAACTGAGTTAAAAATCGTTTTACAACTACGTTGCACCCGTTCAGCATCGTGGCCTTATACGTGACGCTCTTCTCGTCACTGCCCAATATTTGCAACTCACTGAAATTCCTAGTTGCGACTGAGATTTCGGCTATTGTAAAGCGACGTGCTTTATTTGGTGGCCTTGGTCTTTGCTTTTTCTCGGCCAGAATGATTGTTTCACTGGAATTGTCATCTCGCTTGTAGCTACTAAAATAGAGATTAATAAGAACAATTACTAGAAGAATGACAACAGCAAGGAAAATAAAGAAACTATTTGGCGTTTTGCTATGTGCAGTTTCAGCTTGCGGATTATTTTGAAGCATGATTTTATTCTGACATGTCTCTGTTGAAGGAATTCTAAGTGAAGCTTGACTAACTGAAGTGAAATTCCAGGACAGGACATTGTGAATTTGTGTATGGTTACCGGTTGCAGCTGAAAATCCTACGAACATGTACTCATTCAAATAAGGCGAGAGGTCAAGAAAACCAGAGTAGACTGATTTAGAAGGATATTCTTTGCCATCCGGTGCAAGACGGATATCGATATATCGCCTCTGCCCATCGTAAGATATCCAAACTCGGTGAACTGACCCGTCATTCAATTGAACACCAACGTCGGAAGCATTTATGGCTGCTGTTGAAACTATGCTTCCTAAATTGATGCCCAAGTGATTGTCATTTGGATCACCAAATTCAGGATTCTGGCGTGTATCAAACTCAATAGCTACTGATTTGTAATCGTCGTCGCATAGATCGTTGAGCATCCCAAGCCACGGACCAGAACGACCAACAGTTAATTCGTCGGGGACAATAATAAAAGTAAAGCCGCTACCACCAACGGATTTGCCAAGATCTGATGTCCCGTTGCTCGAATTGGACTTCAATACTTGGAACTGAAATGAGAAGGTTGTTTCNCAGTGCTATCTATGTATGGCACAAACATATTATGAGTTACTACAGTGAACTAATATTAGCAAACGCTAGCAGTACTATAAAGTCATGTAGTTTGTCATACGTTTTTTTATACAAAATTATGGTGGAACAAAAATTACATACAAATATAGCACATGTTTTGTATGAATTACAAATTTAAAACACATATCTATAATGATTTCAAGTCTCGCCCAGGAGTTCTTGTGATATTTACTCTGACCGGAGACCAGATATCATGAAAATAACGTCACATATCATACATGTGCGCATCCCTGTCATTATTTCGAGCCATACTGATAGAATGAAGCACCAATAATGTAGTAATATTTTTGGCTACTTTCTGCTGATCAACCACACACGTGCCTCATTTGAATGCAGTACAAGCGTATCCACTGCACAAACCTGTGGTGCTGTTGTACGGGAACAAGCAAACGGGTCGACCCGGTGGTAACTCAGGAATTGGTTTCTCCATATTCAGGAACTCCACCACTTCTTCCATGGTAGGCCTTCCT
>AWOL01S0088220.1:7689-23572 GCA_000715115.1 Nicotiana otophora | reverse complement strand
CTGGTGTCTCTCCCCCCCGACACCGCATTGCATCTTGTAATAGCTTTCATCATCATCAATACAATCATCAGCTTTCATCATCAGTTGCTCATTTCCCGCTGCTCAATTGCTCACAACATTGGTTTTCCCGTACGGCACTGACAATCTAGTCTAGCGTACGACGAGGACCTCAGTTGGCGCATAGAAACCGTACTGGCATCGGTTGCTTAGCCTTACGCCGCCCTTCCAAGGAACTTCAGGAAGGCACCGTGTAACAGTTTGCATGCACCGAAAGATTAAAATTCAGAAATTCTTAGCTGGACGCTAATTTTATTAGTGAATTGGTGATAGGTCAAGTGGTAATCATTTTTTGATTTAGGTGCACAAAACATGTTTGCCATTGCTGATACTCCATATATTATATTCCTAGTTGTTATGTTTTTGCTGATTCACCTAGCTCTTTAGCGTACCAATACAAGAACGTGGAAATGGTTAGAAGGATTAGACATCTCTTTTATGGATTAAAATAAACATGATGGAGCACTTGGTAGGCATTTGGTTTATGTTACTGTTGTGAGTGAATTTGGTGTGCTCTCATTCTTGGAAAGCCTATTATAAACATTTACCCTTCATTTGGTATAGAGAAGGAGTTAACAAACGTTTAGCACCCTTAGTTAAGGATAATTCTTTGGGAATTCATGCCTTGAGGATACTTCTTTTGAATATGATCCAAGTTTGAATGTTCATCTACGACTTTCTCGAGTTCTCATGAGCAATTAAGGTATGTTAAGGCTATCCCTTCTTTCCTTTTGGCATGATTTATATGAAATGAGCAAATGCATAATTTTCATAAATGACTCTCTTTATAGAAATATTAGGGGTGTTTATATTCTTGATTCCCCATGTAAATTATTATTATATCTTCTATTCATGAGTCTCAGAAAAATACGTATTTGAGAAAATTTATCCGACAGGCATATTATTTTTATGACATTCCAAGAAAATCTTATTAACGTAATTCTTAAGGCATATTATTTTTATCACATTCTGAGAAAATATTATTAACATATTTCTTATGCATTTCATGCATTTATACATATACATTGACCCATGACCAGATGGCGTTATATATGCGTATATATGTATATATATGTATATGGGATTTAGAAAAAGGTTACGACGTTATATACGCACCACCACCTAATCAGCTGGTATATGTTGATGATTTGCCCACAGTGGCCGAAATGATATGATGGGATACCCTCAGTGGCTTGATGATGTTATGAACACATATACCTATGCATGGTATGACATTTATACGCATATGCATGACATTATAAAAAATGAAATGATACACAGAGCTATGCAGACGTACATGTCGAGTCTTTTACTCCATGTTTCTCTCATGTCTATTATTTATTGATTTGCATTCCTTACGTACTCGGTACATTATTTGTACTGACGTCCCTTTTGCCTGGGGACACTGCGTTTCATGCCCGGAGGTCCCGATAGACAGGTTATGAGCCCTCCAAGTAAGCTATCAGCTCAGCGAAAGGTGTTGGTGCGCTCCATTTACTTCAGAGTTGTGTGTTTGGTCAGTATAATTTAGATGTGTATTGTTTGGTATGGCAGGGATCTGTCCTGACCTTCATGTTATGTATTCTTAGAGGCTTGTAGACAGATGTCATGTATGTAAGAGATTGTATGGCCTTTTCGGCCTATGTTCAATGTACGATGGTTTATTTTGGTTTTAGAGGCTCATATGCCTTATGTATAAGTTGGTATTACATGTTGTATTCCACCTATCTCATGGTAGCCTCTCCAGCTCAGTTATTTATAATGGTACGATACGAAAAAATATGTTATATCGGTACTCGGTTGAGTAAGGTACCGGGTGCCCGTCGCGGCTCATCGGTTTGGGTCGTGACAAGGATCCCAGTCACATGCAGAGATTTTGCCCTAGGCTTCGGGGTAGACCAGTGCAGCAGGGTCAACAACCTATGATTACCACACCAGTTGCTCCACTAGCCGTCCGACAACCCAGAGGTGGAGGGCAGGTGGGTAGGGGCCGTCCTAGAGGTGGAGGACAGTCATGTGGAGGCCAGCTAGTTGGCACTCCATCCCTATTCTATGCTTTTCCGGCCATACCAGATGTAGAGGCCTCAGATGCAGTGATTACAGGTATCATTTCTGTTTGCGGCAAAGATGCCTCCGTATTATTTGATCCAGGATCTACGTATTCATATGTGTCCTCTCTATTTGCTCATTTCTTGGGAGTTTTTCGAGAGTCCTTGAGTACTTCTGTTTATGTGTCCACTCCTATGAGCGATTCTGCTGTTATGAATCAGATCTATCGGTCCTGTGTTATTACATTATGTTGTTATGAGACTAGAGCAGATCTTCTGCTGCTTGATATGACTGACTTCGAGATTATCCTGGGCATGGACTGGCTATCCCCATATCATGTCATCCTAAATTGCCATGCTAAGACTGTTATTTTAGCAATGTCGGAATCTCCTAGGTTGGAGTGGAAGGATTCGTCTGTCAGCACATCTAATCATGTTATTTCCTTTCTAAAAGCTCGATATATGGTCGAGAAGGGTTGTTTCGCTTATCTAGCCTATGTTCGGGATACTACTGCAGAGACTCTAACTATTGATTCAGTGCCTGTGGTTCGGGAGTTCTCCGATGTATTTCCTTCAGATCCTCCAGGCATACCAACAACTCATGATATTGATTTTTGTATTGACTTGGCTCAAGATACCCAGCCTATATCTATCCCACCGTATCGCATGGATCCGAAATAATTAAAGGAATTGAAAGAACAACTTGAGGAGTTATTAGCAAAAGGGTTTTCCAGACCAAGTGTATCGCATTGGGGTGCACCAGTGTTATTTGTGAAGAAAAAGGATGGAACTATGCAAATGTGTATTGACTATCGCCAACTGAACAAAGTCACCATTAAGAACAAGTACTCGTTGCCGCGTATTGATTATCTATTTGACTAGTTGCAGGGTGCTAGGGTGTTTTCTAAGATTGACTTAAGGTCGGGGTACCATCAGTTGAGGATTCAGGATTCAGATGTTCCGAAGACTGCTTTCCGGACTAGATATGGTCATTATAAATTTCTGGTGATGTCTTTTGGTTTGACTAATGCCCCGGCGGCGTTTATGGATTTGATGAACATGGTATTCAGTACATATATCGATTTGTTTATCATTGTCTTCGTTGATGATATTTTGATTTACTCGCGCAGTAAGGAAGAGCACGAGCAACATATGATAGTGGTGCTTCAGACACTACAGGAACAAAAGTTTTATGCTAAGTTCTCCAAATGTGAGTTTTGGCTAGATTCTGTAGCATTTTTGGGGCATATTGTATTAGGCGAGGGCATTAACAAAAAGATTGAGGCAGTTTAGAATTGGCATCGTCCCACTTCGGCGACTGAGATTAGGAGTTTCCTAGGATTAGCAGGTTATTATCGTCAGTTCGTAGAGGGCTTTTCATCTATTACAGCACTTTGACCAAATTAACCCAGAAGGGTGCTCCGTTCTGATGGTCTGATGATTGTGAGGTGAGCTTTTAAAAGCTCAAGACATCATTGACTACATCACCAGTGTTAATATTGCCTTCCGGTTCGGGGATGTATACAGTGTATTGTGATGTTTCACGCGTTGGTTTGGGTTGTGTATTAATGCAAGATGGGCGAGTTATTGTATATGCCTCACGTCAGCAGAAACCCCACTAGATAAATTACCCGGTACATGATTTGGTGTTAGCCGCTTCACGCTCTTAAGATTTGGAAGCATTATCCTTATGGGGTGTCTTGTGAAGTTTACACTAATCATCGTAGTTTGCAGCATTTGTTCAAGTAGAGGGACCTAAATTTGAGACAGTGCATATGGCTTGAGTTACTAAAAGATTATGATATTACTATCATGTATCATCCGGGCAAAGCAAATGTAGTTGCAGACTCCTTGAGTAGAAAGGCGGAGAGTAAAGGTAGTTTGCCTTTCATTTTAGTAGAGGAGAGGCCATTAAATTTGGATATTCAGTCCTTGGCTAACAGACTTGTGAGGCTGGATATTTCAGAGCTCAGCCGAGTTCTTGCATGTGTTGTGGCCCAATATTCATTATTTGAGCAGATCAAGGCTCGGCAGTATGATGATCCACACTTAATGGTTCTTCGAGAAACGGTACTGCGGGGTTATGCCAAGGAAGTTACTATTGGTGCAGACGGTGTTCTGCTACTCCAGGATTGTCTATGTGTTCCTAATGTGGATGGACTGAGGAAAAGGATTCTAGAGGAGGCATATAGTTCTCAGTATTCTATCCATCCAGGTGCTACGAAGATGTATCGTGACTTGAGGCAGCATTATTGGTGGCGGAGGATGAAAAAGGACATATTCGAATATGTAGCTAGGTGTCTAAATTACCAGGAAGTTAAAAATAAGCACCAGAGGCCAGGTGGCCTTCTTCAGTAGATGACTATACCAGAGTAGAAATGGGAACGCATTAATATGGACTTTGTAGTTAGGTTGTCGCACATGTTGCAGAAGTTTGATGCAGTTTGGGTCATTATTGATAGGCTGACCAAGTCAGCACACTTTATTCCGATTGTGACTACGTATACTTTATAGAGGTTGGCCCAGATTTATATTCAGGAGGTAGTTCGGTTGCACGATGTGCCAATTTCCATCATATCAGATGGAGGCCCTCAGTTTACTTCACATTTCTGGAGATTAATATAGAGTGAATTGGGGACCCGCGTAGAGCTCAGCACAACCTTTAATTCGCAGACCGATGGGACGTCGGAGCAGACAGTTCAAATTTTGGAGGATATGTTCAAGGCATGTGTGATTGACTTTGGAGGTCAGTAGGATCGTTTCTTGCCTTTGGCTGAGTTTGCTTATAACAACAGTTACCAATCCAGCATCGAGATGGCTCCATTTGAGGCTTTGGTCGAACCCCCTCTTTTAAGCAACTACTCGACTTCTGTTTATCATACTTAACCCTCTAGAAATTTAAGCACCGCAAGACACCTCCCACATGTCCTTCCTCATCCTCCGTTGCCCAGACGTTGCCTTAAATCAAAATCTATCTCTGTAGCACTTGAACCAATAGATCGCTACCAACTTTAAACATATCCGAAGATCATCTTTCTCGAGCCATCACACCATGAACACCGCTTTGATCCTGAACCACTGCACACCACGATCTCTAACAGCTATTTCCCTGGCATCATTTCACAATACCCTGTCCTAAAGGCGAATTGAAGAAGACCATAACACCGGTGAACTTAACACATTCCATCAAGGACAACGTCACCACATCACAGATGAAAATTTCACCGCGTTCGAAAATACCAAGTCTCGTTACCCCATCGACCCAAACTTGATCGCTCGTAGTCTGATTGTTTGTCCTGCGCCGGAAATAAAATACTAAATCTCTTAATCATGCACTAAGTAAAACCTTAATTCAAGTCATTCACTGCCTCGACTCATAGACAAGCATCCTACCATTACACGAATACTGTGTGATAGCAATGCACGAATCGTCATAATAATCAATGCCAAATCTCAAACCTTAGGTAATACTGATACTGAGCTGAAATGACAGAGCGGCCTTCCGCAAGGCGACGACAGTAGCCCAATCAAATATTCAAGGAGAAACATCCTGCACCACATCTGTAGTACTATTAAACTTCCTCGATTCCTAATTTATAACAAGCACTTTACGTCGTATAAGATTGAATAGGAAGGAAACGAAGGCATAAGCCTCAAAGGAATCGAATCGCACGATGAGGAATCAAGAAGGGAAGTGCTCCTATCAGCCTTGTAGCCTCTCGAAGATAAGTACCGACATATCTGTACTGAGCCGCAAGATTCTGCTAGACTCACTCATGACTCGTGAGACCTAAGTGAACTTAATGCTCTGATACCATATTATCACGACCCAAAATCCATTAAAGGTTGTGATGGCGCCGGACACAGCTGTCAGGCAAGCCAAAAATAAATATTTAATTTGGTTCTCATTTTAATATTTTTGAAATCATATTTCCTTCAATTAAATAGTAAAAGATGGAATTACAGAGTAAATAATAATATTTTCAACAATTTCAATACAGGACAACCCATAATAATCCCAAAAGCTGGTGTCACAAGTGCATGAGCCTCAGCTAAGAATGTAAAATAAAATACAACATATGTTCAGAATACAAATTTGGACAGGAGAAAATATAAATACTCTGAAGGAGACAGCGGATCATAGTATAGAATGCAACTCACCTAAGTCCCGCCAATAGCTGTGCCTCTGCGCCCACAAGGCTACTAGACATATATGTACATGCACAAAAATGTGCAGCAAGTGTAATATGAGTACGTAAATCAGCGCGTACCTAGAAAGTATCCCGCCTAACTTTGAAGAAGTAGTGACGAGGGGGTCGACTTCGACACTTACTATGGGCTATAAATAAAATATCAATGATATAACTAAGCATGGATTACGTAGAACGGCTGTAAGCTCAATATCATGAAATAAGTAAATAATTCTTTTGTTAATAAGAAATTTCCAATTTTATTTTTCATTGTTTATCATTTTGTATCTCAGGCCAATGAAGCAATATCAATTATCATAAATTCCAAAGCAACCAATTCAATCATGCGTAAATCATGCCGAGATCGTACGACCCGATCCAATATAATATTTAAATTGTGCATTGCCGAGGGTCGAACGACACGAACCATAGATGTATCTATTTGCTACCGAGGCGTTCGACCCGCTCCACAAAAGAGAAAAATATATTAAACAACCAATTCAAGATTTATTAAGGGGCAAATATTCCAAGCATTTCAAATTCTCATTTAACGGTCAAGTAAATGAAGTTTAACCTTTTTACAATTCCTTTATCGAATTTCTAAATATTTTAAACAATTAAATTAACAAGTAGGGTGCGAACATCGCAAGTACAACATGATATGAGTCCTAGACTACCCGGACATAAGCATAATAGTAGCTACGCACAGACTCTCGTCACCTCGTGCATACATAGCCCCCACAAATAGAACACATAGTGATTTGATTCACCTGTGGGGTTAATTCCATCTTACAAGGTTAGAAAGGAGACTTACCTTGTTCAAAGCCCGGTTCCCAATCACAACGTCGCGTAAAAATCCCAATTCGGTGCCAGAAAATCCGAAACGATCCAAATGTGTGTTATGGTTCTACGGTAGCATTGCGTTGTGGTGGTATCCCTTGAGCTTGTGGGACGGTTCTCTTGTTTGAGTACATTGGGATTGTTGCTTATTGGTGCATGGATTTCACGGTTTGTGGCTCTGGGTAGTATTGGTATTGCGTGTCAGTAGAGTAGTTGGTATTTGATAAGATGAAATCGTCGGATCGAGGACGAACATATATTTAAGTGGGGGAGAATGTAATGACCCAACCGGTCGTTTTGAGAATTTGCACTTCGCTCGGTAGTTTACGGGCATGAGTAGCTCCGTATGATGTATTATGACTTATGTGAATCGTCGGTTTTGATTTTCAGATTATTCGGAATCGAATTGGAAGAATGGATTTTATTATTTAAGCTTTAAATTGGGAGAGTTGATCAAGTTTGACTTTTTGTGAATTTGAACCCAGAACGGAGTTTTGATGGTTCTGGTAGGTTGTATGGTGATTTTGGACCCGGGTGTATGCCCAGATTTGCATTTGGATGTTTCTAGAAGGTTTCGACACAAATTGGCGAAAATTAGAAATTTAAAGGTTTGAAAAGTTCAGAAGTTTGACCGAGAGTTGACTTTGTGGATATCGGTATCCGATTGTGGTTCGGGGAGTTTGAATAGCTTCATTATGTCATTTGGGACTTGTGTGCAAAATTTGAGGTCAATGGGATGTGATTTGATAAGTTTCGGCATCAGTTATGGAAGTTTGAAGTTTATTGATTTCGAATTGAGATATAATTCATCGTTTCGATGTTGTTATGTGTGTTTTGAGGCCTCAAGTTGGTTCGTGTTATGTTATGGGACTTGTTGGTATGCTTGGACAGGGTGTCGAGGGGCTCGGGCGTGTTTCAGATTGATTTCGGGCTATTCTCCTTCATTTTGGCACTACTGTGTTCTACTGGTTTCTGGTGTCTCAGCCCTTCATCTCGTTTGCGTGGCAAGTATTGCGAACGCGTAGTGTATTTTGATGGCAGTTGCATTTCTTCATCGCGTTCATGAATATTGGTCTGCGATCGAGTAGAGTTGGGGCAAGTCTTCTTCGCGTTCGCGTATGAGGGATCGCGTTCGCGTAAGGTTGAGCTGGGAGCTGGAGCTGGAGGCCTTTCTTCATCGCGTTCGCGTAGTTGGAACCATGTTCGCGTAGTTCTGTCCCCGGTGTGTATCGCGTTCGCGAGGCTTGTGCCGCGAACGCGTAGAGTATTTTTGGGTGACTGATATTTTGTTCTTCGCGAACGCGATGGTTTTCTCGCGTTCGCGAAAGAGGACGTTTGGGTAGTGTATATAGTACTCTATTTCGAAGGTTTCAGACATTTTTGCATTTTTGGAGCTATGGAGCTCGGATTGAGGCGGTTTTTGAATCAAATTTTACCATCTCAATTGGGATAGGTGTTCTCTACTCGGTTTTGGTTATATTTCATGAATCTATCTTCGATTCTAGCATTTGGTTGATGATTTTCAAAAAGGAAATTGAGAATTTTGGCCTAAATTTTCATAATGTAAAGTTTTGAACATTGATTTTGAGTCGGATTTGAGTGAAACTAGTATGGTTGGACTCGTAATTGAATAGGTTGTTGAATTTTATAAATTTTGTCGGGTTCCGAGGTGCGGGCCTGGGTTGGGCTTTTGGTCGATTTTGGGCTTTTGATTCAAGATTTGATCTTTTTCGATCGGAATTGGTTCCTTTAGCATTGTTTGATGTACTTGAGTTATTTTTAGTTAGTTTCGAGCCGTTCGGAGGTCGGAACACCCGGGATGGTATTTTTGGAGCATCGCTTGGCTTGCTTGGTATTGGAATTGGCTTGTTCGAGGTAAGTAACACTTCTAAACTTTGTGCTGAGGGTATGAAACCCCGAATTATGTGTTATATGATTGGTGTTGAGGTGACGCACATACTAGGTGACGGGTGTGTGAGCGTGCACCGTGTAAGTTGTAATTCCATTATTTCTGTGGTATTGTGTAGCTACCTGATCATATCTGTAATTCACGTACTAGAGCTATTGAGCTGTGATTCATGTTAGAAACCATGTTTAGGCTGCGTGCTTACTCTGTTGGGATCCATTGAGGTCATTACTGCTGTTGAGTTATTTGCTTACGTTGTAATTTCATACTCAGTCATGTTCATTCATTTCATATCATACCTCAGTCTATGTTGCTACATATTAATACATCACATCATTATTTTAGGCTGATATTTCATGATATTGAGAGCCCGAGAGACTGGAGAGATTGATGACTGAGTGAAGCCAAGGGCCTGATTGTGAGATATTATATTATAACACGTGAGTTGTCTGTGCAACGCGTGAGTTATCCGTGCGGATCCAGATATTGATACTATAGCATGCGAGTTGTTCGTGTAACACATGAGTTGTCCGTGTGGATTATAGCGCTTGGGCTGTAGGAGCCCCTCCGGAGTCTGTACACACACCCAGTGAGCGCAGGTACCTACTGAGTGCGAGTACCGAGTTATTGGGAGGACTGGGTGACTGTGAGGACTGAGTGAATTGATACTCTGAGAGTATGCATATGGTCTTTATCACTGATTTGCATCGCATTTGGCATGCACACTTGACATACAGGCATAGAGATGCATTTTTCCTCATGATATATAGTACCATATCATTTATGACTTCTCATACATATGGGCATAGAGAGACATCTTACACTTGTTATCTGAAAGGAAAATGAAACATCTTATTTATTGTTGAAAGGATATTTGGGAAAAATCACATTTTTTAAATTTACTCATATTTTTGGCAAATTTCAGCAAAAGATTTGGGTTTCACTGAAATATTTGAAAAGCATGACTACTTTTATGGAATTGTGAACGAGCTGAGCATTTTATTTCTGAGATACCCATTTTATTACTTGTACTATGTTGTTATGAATTATTATGGGATATTGGTATTGGACCCGACCTATATTCTAGCTCGTCACTACTTTCAACATAAGGTTAGATTTGTTACTTATTGAGTACATGAGGTCGGTTGTACTCATACTACGCTTCTGCACCTTGCATGTAGATATTGACTGCTGACGTTGCTGTGATCGACGGGAGCCGGAATTAAAGATATACATGCGTTCCAATTGTAGTTGCCTCTTGTTCATGGTAGCCTTAGATCTATAAAACTCTGTTTATATACTCTTCAAACATATGATATATTTACTTCATTTCAGCTTTGTAAACTCTATTCTTACACGCTCATGATTTGTACTACCAGTTTTTGGGTAATGTATCAGATTCAAATATTTCTTTACTTAATTGCTTTATTAATTGTTATTAGAATTGATTAGTGGTTAATTGGCTTACCTGATGGGTTGGGTTAGATGCTATCACGACTAGGTAGATTTCGGATCGTGACTGATAGAGCAAGGTAAATATTTTAACTTTTATACGTACTCTTGTCTTTTCCCCTTAAATTTGGTCGGGTTGATTGGTCCAATTACGGACAACCATGTGGGTTTCTATTGGTCCAATACTAACAAATATATTGGAACACCGGAAACGTCAAAAGAGCATGCTCAAAAATAAAAAGTTTTACGCAAATGGTTTGAAGATAACTATGTGGATGTCTTCATCCTTGTCCTTAAATTCTTGCTTTAATTTATTCAGTCATCATCTCACGTTTCAGCTCTGGCTTCAACTATTTTTGTAAATCAGACTTCAACTCATTTTTCTTTGTTGGTTGCAACTCAGTCATTGCTTCCTGCAACTTAGTGTTCAATTCTTTCTTGAGAACACTTTTAGATTGCTGCGCAGAATAATTCTTGTAACCCTTGCTTACACTTACGACCGCCTAATGACAAAAAAAATAAATTATTCTACCTATTCTTTAACATTGTGAAACACAGACAAATAGAAAAAGAATTACTTTCACAGACAAATAGAAAAAGAGTTACCATGGTAATGCTAAGTTCTGAAAAAACTGTGCTACCCGCTTCGCATGATGTATCATATGTTCATAAGCCTTCGCCTTAATTCCCAATATACTGAAAAAGTACAAAATAACATAATTAAACCTTTTGGGAAAGTTCTTGATCGGTGAAATAAAAGAAATAAAAAATCAATTATGGTCTATGGGGTACAAATCGTTTCCACAAATGATGTGGATATCTATTTAACTTTAGGCCATTGTTATTGCAATAGCATATAACTTGGGAACATGGAACTGTGGGAAAGAAATCTTATATTACACTTCTACTTCAAGAAGCTTAATGATACATATATTAAGTTGCACATAAAAGTCATGGTCCGAATAACAATATCCAGGAAGCAGTAAGAGGATTTTACCCTTTTAAAGTTATATACTTTATATAAGAAAAAGCTTTCAACATAATGAGTCAACCTAGTTCTCGAATTTTTCAAGTTGTCTTGCTACTGTTAAAATTACAGCATGCAATAGGAGATTTTTCAACTTTGATCTCAGAATAAAGCTACTTGAGATTAACGTCTCTCTAAACAAATTCTTCTTTTACCTACTTAGTTTCTCGAAAAGGCGTTGGAGGATTTAACCTAGAAAAAAAAAGTAGAAGCTGATAAGTTTGGTAACCATAGGCATTTGAATGATACTTTGATCTTATTGTGGATACGCAAAGAATTTATGTCTACCGTAGTCACGGCCCAAAATCTCACTACAGACGTCGTGATGACACTTAGTCTCTAATACTAGGTAAGTCGATTATAATAACAATTCAAGCCATTTTTATTTTGAAACATATAATTTAAAATCAATACAAGTGTCAAAACCAATAACAGAAATATTCAAACAACCTCCCAAGACTGGTAATACTGAATCACGAACAGTGACGGACCCAGGTGATGGCTAGCGGGTTCAACTGAACCCGCTTCGCCAACAAATAGTACTATGTATATGTATAAATTAGAATTAAAACTGTATAAATTTTGTATAAATATTTTATTTGAATCCACATGACAACTATTATTTTACGACTAAAGTTATGTACTTCTAAAATTAAACTCGCTTGCACAAAATCCTGGGTCTGCCACTGATCACGAACTCTAACTGAATACATGGAATGATCTCGATGACCGAATATACAATATTATTCGAATAATAATTAACAGTACAATAAAATGGGAAGACTCCAAGGGACTACGACGACCAAACAACTCTACCTTGAATCCTTGCGATCAACCCACTAACTCTGCTCGAGTCCAATATCTCCAGTATCTGGCTCTGCAAAACAATATACAAAAGTATAGTATGAGTACACCACAGTCGGTACCCAGTAAGTATCAAGACTAACCTCGATGGAGTAGTGATGAGGTACAGTCAAGATACTCACTAGTCTAATAACTTGTGCAATATAGTATATAAAGATAATAGAAAACAAATAGCAGTGATAGCAACAATAATCAACTAATGATGTAAACAACAAGGCAACAAGAACACCATAATTATTACTCAACAAATAAGAAACACAAGTACAACCAATTAAACAAATCCTTCAAATATAAATCTTTTACATATAATTCTTTCGAGCAAATACCCTCCGAATATATTTCTTCAAATAAATATCCTTATATCAAAATCATAAAAATATGGGTCTCAACCCCCTTTCAGATTCTCACGGCACCTCGTGTCCATATCTCTATCACAACCGCACGAACAACTCTCGTGCCAAATATATCAATACATAAAATCTGCATGATCAATTTATTTTCAATAAAGTAAGGTTACAATTATTTTTGTAAATCACGTAAGAATTCAACAAAGAAATGAGTTTATTTTATAAATAGTTTGAGCGAACAAAATGGCATTTTCAATTAAAATAAAGCATAAGATAAGTTACTGATTTGGATGTACAACTTATTAAATTAAAACATAATATTAATTTCTTTTATTTAAAATAACTCAATCATCAAGAACAAGTACAAACCAGAAATACAAATCCTCAGAGTCTCGTACGAAAAAGTCAAAGTCAACACAATACTACAAGAAATGCAAAACACTTAATATTAAGTCAAATAATACATCATGAAAAACACAGAAATTTACATATTATGGAAAAACAAAAACCAAAGTCAAGTGCAGCCATAGAGAAATATCAACAAAAAGGTACTCCCGGGGTACCGCCTCGTAATACCAATACAAATATCAACAACAAGAATGCCCACACGCCATCACAAGTCATCACAAATCAATCCCCGACATAGCCCACCTTGTCTCGCCATATGCGCAATAATAAAGTAAATGCCCGCATTGTCTGCCACACGCGCATAATAATATTCTCACCTTGTCTCGCCACATGCGCAAACTCACATATATAGCCCGCCTTGTCACGCCACATGTGCATATATCAATAGCAACAATAGCATGACAGAAACCTCGTGCAAACACCCGAACAAACCTCCCAACAATATCACGTGCCAATATCACAACATCTCATAAGTTGCACCTCGAGTGCTCAAATATTATAACATATCATAAATTGCACATCAAGTACTCAAATATTACAACATATCACAGAAATTAACAATACATTATTTTCCACAATAAGGAGTCCATGGCTCGACCATAATATGCATAAAATCTTAACAAATATATCTGGGAGTGAACAACTCAACAGAATAATATTTCACAATTAACACCTTAACTCAATATGATTTACAGCCTTTATAACTCAATATAAATATCAACAACATGAACTGGAAAGTAATTCATCAAGGAACAACGCCTTCTTAAATTTAAATTTTGGCAGATAGATTAATGCCTCCTTTTAAACTTATTTAATAATTATTTGCAGGTAAGGAATCCATAATGAAATTATTTAAAAAAAATGTCAACCCAACTAATCACGGTATTTCACATAAAAATCAAACTGGCAATCACACTAAATTATCGGCAAACAGGGAATGAGACATGACAAATAAAGGGTTTACTATGTTCCAACAAATTTTCCTATCTAATACATAAGGGCGTCTACAAATTTTAACCGATATAATTTCACATATAAATCAAGTACGTACTCATCACCTTGCGTACATGGTTTTCAATTACATAATTTTCACATAAGACTTAATGCCTAAGGGGTAATTTCCCTCACTCAAGGTTAGGCAAGATACTTACCTTTTTGAAGTTATGCCGATATTCCAAACTAGACTTCATACTTGAATTGACCTCCGGACAACTCAAATCTATCCAAATAAATTGTATAACTTCATTAAAATTCATCGGAAATAATTTCGGATACTAAAATGTCAACTTAAAATTTTACGTTAAAAAGTCAACCAAAAGTCAGCGCGGGCCTCGCCTCTCGGAACCCGACAGAATTTTCACAAAATTCGAATAACCATTCCACTACGAGTTCAACCGTACCAATTTTTTCAAATTCCAATAACAAATCGTCTTCCAAATCTTGAATTTCTGTTTTTGAAAAGTTTTACAAAAATCCCAATTTCCTCCATTAAAACTTGAATTAAACGATAAATATAACCATGGATTTATGAAATATAATCACTTTCGGATGTAGAACAATTACCCCACACGAAGTCATGAAGAAATCCTCAAAATCGCCCAAGAACTGAGCTCCAAAAATTCCAATTGAAATGAAGAAATGACTGATTTTCGACCCCTTATGTTGCTGCCAAGTTTCCGCTTTTGCGGACATATTTGCGCATATACAGCCTCGCTTTTACGAGCCAGAATCACCCTTATGCGATCCTCACTGCCCAGCCAAAGCTCGCACCTGCTGACAGAATGCCGCTTCTGCACAATCGCAGAAGTGATGGCCAAATGCGCACCTGCGAAGCTCGTTGCTTCTGCGGTTCAATCACCTCTTATGCGGTCACGCAGGTGCGGAAAATTCATCGCACCTACGACCTCTGCCCAGTCTTCCCAACGTCGCTTTTGCGAGCTCAACCTCGCTTCTGCGATGAAGCTTCCGCATAAGTGAGAACACCAGCAGCAGATTTCCAGCAGCTTCTTCAAGTTCAAAAATCAATCTGTTAACCATCCAAAATTCACCCGAGGCCTTCGGAATCTTAACCGAATATACCAACACGTCCCAAAATATAATACTAACTTAGTCTAGGCTTCAAATCATGTCAAACAACGCCGAAATTATGAATCGCTACTCGAATCAAATTATGAGTTTTTAAATCTTCCAACTTCTATAATTTGCGTTGAAACGTATCAAATCAATCCAGAATGATTTCAAATTTTGTACATATGTCATAAATGACATAATGGATATGTTCCAATTTTCGAAATCGAATTTCTGCCCTGATATCAATAAAGTCAACTCCCGGTCAAACTTTCTAAAAATCTTCTATTTTCCAACTTTCGTCAAAATGCGTCAAATTGTCCTACGGATTTCTAAATCCAAATACGGACATACGCCTAAGTCCAAAATCACCATACGAAGCTATTGACATCAGCAAAATTCCATTATGGAGTAGTTTGCTTAAAAGTCAAACTCCAATCAACTCTTTTCATTTAAGCTTCAAAAATAAGGTTAACGGATTTGTCGAAGTTGGAACTGGAGCTGCTGCTACTGCTATTTTCGCACCTTCGGAAGAAAGCCTCGCAGGTGCGAGAAACCTGGGCAGAAACCATAAATAGAACCCTTTCGCAATTTTTGGTGCATTTTTCACCATTTCTATTCGGTTTTTGGAGCTTTTGGGAGAGATTTGAAGAGGGAATCGGGGGGGGGGGCCGTTT
>AWOL01S0088213.1:0-32107 GCA_000715115.1 Nicotiana otophora | reverse complement strand
GCTTAACCCAGGTAGAACCATTTCTCCTAGGGGGATCCAGCTCATAGTTCCGGGTAGAAGTACTCTTTGCTCAGGTTGTTTTACGTAACTTAACCCAAGTAGAACCTTTTCGCCTAGGGGGATCCAGCTCATAGTTTCGGGTAGAAGTACTCTTCGCCCAGGCTGTTTTTCGTAGCTTAACCTAGGTAGAACCTTTTCTCTTAGGGGGATCCAACTCATAATTCCGGGTAGAAGTACTTTTTGCCCAGGTTGTTTTACGTAGCTTAACCCAGGTAGAACCTTTTCACCTAGGGGGATCCAGTTCATAGTTCCGGGTAGAAGTACTTTTCGCCCAGGTTGTTTTACGTAGCTTAACCCAGGTAGAACATTTTCACCTAGGGGGATCCAGTTCATAGTTCCGGGTAGAAGTACTCTTTGCTCAGGTTGTTTTTCGTAGCTTAACCTAGGTAGAACCTTTTCGCCTAGAGGGACCCAACTCATAGTTCTGGGTAGAAGTACTCTTCGCTCAGGTTGTTTTACGTAGCTTAACCAAGGTAGAACTTTTTCACCTAGGGGGATCCAGCTCATAGTTTCCGGTAGAAGTACTCTTCGCTCAGGTTGTTTTACGTAGTTTAACCCAGGTAGAAACTTTTCGCCTAGGGAGATCCAGCTCATATTCCGGGTAGAAGTACTCTTCGCCCAGGCTCGCTTTTTGCAATTTAACCCAGGTAGAACCTTTTCGCCCAGGATATTCATTTTTATTTCAGTAATACAGGGTGCCATCCCCTGGTTACATTTCCTTTCAGTAATACAGGACGCCATCCCATAACTACATTCTTTTCAGTAATACAGGGTACCAACCCGTGATTACATTCTTTTTCTGTAATACAGGGTACCAACCCCTGGTTACATTTCCTTACCAGTATTAGGGTACACTAATCCTAGTCGTTTTTCCAATATAGGGTCTCCACTCCCTAGTTTCTTTCATTTTAGACATAGGGTCTCCATTCCCTAATCTCTATTTTTTTCGGGGTACACCATTCCCGACCTTTTATTGCTTTCAATAAAGAACTAGTTTAAAATTTTGTTACAATAACTCACGAAATTTTCTTAGTGCAAACTGGGGCAGAAAAATTTTGTTCGTTTGTTTGTTTTAGTGTCTGAGTAGGTTTTACCTCAAGGCACGTGGTTCGAGATGGCCAAAAGAATAAGTCTCAATTCAGAATAAAAGAAAAGAAAATATAGGTGAATCCAAAATGCAAAAGTAGTTGAAAAGATGTGGAATGCTCAAGACATGACTAAAGCCACGAGCATTGGAGTCCCGTTTTGATTAGAAGAAGCTATAGAACAATGAACTAGCACCTACAGCTAGCGAACATCAAAGTTTAGATCAGAGTCTGCATGAAAAACTAGTCAAGACTCAAGATCAAATTTCAGAAGACTCATAGATAGGAATCTTGTAACTAATAGCTGATAGGATCGCAGACCGTAGCCTCGACGGAACCTCACTCGACTCCTCAACTC
Source organism: Nicotiana otophora (assembly GCA_000715115.1). Classification (NCBI taxonomy): domain Eukaryota; kingdom Viridiplantae; phylum Streptophyta; class Magnoliopsida; order Solanales; family Solanaceae; genus Nicotiana; species Nicotiana otophora. The sequence goes on along the minus strand of AWOL01S0088213.1, from coordinate 30,604 downwards.
ATCATTCCACCATTCTTCTTGAACTACACGTGACCTGATTCCCCTATAACCTGGGATATATAGGTAGTTCAAAACCAGGACTCGGTTACATCCTATCTTTTATTTCTTTTCCTTTTAAATAACGATTTGATCAAAAATTAGTCACATGGCTCACCTAGTCTTTGTCTGAAAACTCTTCATGTTTCCAAGGAAAGAAGGACAGTTGTGAGCACCTAAGTTTTGACTATATTTGAATTTTTACCACCTTCTACTATGTAAATATTTTTAAACATTTAATATATATTCCTTTTTAGCTTTGTTACATTTTTTTTAATATAGGGTATGAATTAAAATAATTTAAAAGGTCAAATTATTATTTTTAGTATTATTTTTTATCTTTATTTAAAAATAAAATAAATAAAAAAACCGAAATAATATTTTTTTTAAAATTTTCCGATGGGAATAAAATAATAAAAAAATTAAAAGTATGGAATAAAAAATTAAAAGTAAAAGCAGGTGGAAATGATTTTTTTAAAAAAGTAAAAGAAAGTGGAAAATTAAAAAAATAAAAGTAAAAGAATGTGAAAATCTTAAAAAATGAAAAGTGAAAGAAAGATGAAATTTAAAAAATAAAAGTAAATGTAGCTAAATTTCTTTTTTAAAAAAAGTAAAAGAAAGTGAAAATTTAAAAAAGGAAAAGTAAAATAAGTGGAAATTAAAAAATGAAAAGTAAAATAAGTGGAAAATAAAAAGAAATAAAGTAAAAAAAGTGGGAAATTAAAAAATAAAAGTAAAGGAAAGTGGGGAATTATGTTTTTTAAAAAAAGAAGAAAAATGGGAAGTGGGAATTCTTTTTAATTAAAAAATAATAATAAAAAAATAAATCTGAAAAAATTCCGAATTTTTTTCCCTATAAATAGAAGAGAAATGTGAGGAGAAAAGAGGAAAAGGAGGGGGGAAAAAATAGAGGAGAGAATTGAGAGAAAATAAAAATTCTTCTTCTGCGCTAAGTGAATTTCTACTCTATTCATTATTTCTTTCGAAAATTCAAGCAATTCATCACCCTTTTTAAGACCCAAAAATGCTTCAAATTCAAGCCTAAAAATACTTTGTGAAGATTCAGTGATAGTCACCTCTCTCACGCCAAAAACCAGCAGCCTCACGAGGTATAGTCGAGTTTTGGTGTGGGCTCGAATTTTAGAAGGTTCGTCGCTAGATTTTCTGCTCATCTGCCGATTTGTCCTTGGCTTGGTGTATTTGCTCGGCTCATAATTATTTTGCATTAATCAAGTTCTGAAGGAAAGTTTTTGCTTAAAGGTTCATTGCTTATCCTCCCTTTGTTAATTATTTCATTGTTTTGTGTGATGTTCTTATAGAGGTTCATGTGATAATTTTTTGTGTTGTTTTATTTATACACATTATCATGTTGTAGTTTCTTTTTACATGTTTCAAGCGATTAGTCAACAGATTATTTGAATAGGATTTCATCTTAATGAGATTTGCTATTTAGAATTAAGAATGAAGATCTTGCCATATTAATGTGCCACGCGTTGGAGTTCAAGTAAGTGAACCAGGAATGAGTTACCACATTTAATATGAAAGATAAAATTAGACATGGGTTGGATTGAGTATAAATCTGTCAGGCCCAATAATTTTGTCACTAGACTAATAATTAGCTCATTCTTCCATAATGGATAAATGTCTCCTATTTTCAAAGATAGAGTAGTAAGTTGTAAATATTTCTAAGTGTGGATGACTTTTCAATACTTTAAATAACTAATATATTTCCCGACTTTCAAATAATTTTATATCCATAAACTCTTGGTCTTACAATAATTTCAAATTAGTTTAGGAAAATAATACAAGTGCGCGTTCACATGACTTCACCAATCATCTTCGAATAATAATAAATGTGTTATTGATTGTGTACACGTACGCGTGACATGATTCTTGACGCCAAACAAAAATGAGTACACGTACGCGTGACTTATTTCAAGATAATTTTTATAAATCTAATCAAGCAATAAAAGCGGACATAGGTAAAACATGAGAACCAATAAAACACAGGTTATTCAAAAATAATATAAGCCAAAAGTAGTCAATAAAGTGACCGTGCTAGAACCACGAGACTCGGGGAATGCCTTACACCTTCTTCCCGGTCAACAGAATTCCTTACCCGGACTTTATTTTCGCAGACCAATAATAATAGAGTCAAACCTTCCTTTACTAGGGATTCAAATAAATGGTGACTTGGAACACCCAAAAAATCAATTCCAAGTGGCGACTCTATAAATAAAATAATCCCTACTCAAATTTGTCACTTTAATTGGAAAAACTCTTTAACCCACAAAAATCCATAACACATATATCTTTTGGAAAAAGGAGGTATGACAAAAAGTATATTATCGTAATTATATATTAGGTATATATATAGTAAATGCCATATATGATATTTAATAACCCCTCAACTGCTTAAAAATTATATTACATGTCGAATATACATATAAATGGGAAGACGATCAATAAGATGAGATTTTTCTTTTCTTTAGCATGATCAAGTACATATCTCTATCTCTATGGTAAACAAGAGATTGAAGTTATAACATGTGTCAAGGTAGAACTCTAAGATTGGGCATTTCCATGGGTCAAGGTTCGGCTTCATCATGGGTTCATTTGGGCTGATGATTTGTGATGGATTAACTTGGGCTAGTCTAAACCAGCCCATTTTCAATATTGGTCCAACCCAAACTCATTAAAACTTGGACGGGTTATCGGGGTCAAATGGGTTAGGGTTAGTTTTGCCACCCCTATTCTCGCCATAATTAGACGAAATTTTTTCGTTCCTATATAATATTTGAAACTTATTTACCAAAATTGTTATAGTTTTGTATATTACCCGCCCTAAACAAGGATTACTTACAAATTATATACATTCCACCTTAAAAAGGCTCCCAATCCATTATTAGTGCCTTCAATCAAGGGATTTAGTTACACCCTTTTCCTTTTTTCACTCCTCTCTCCCCTCTTCTCTCTAGATCGAACTTATATTTAATTATGAAAACGGTCTAGTTAGACGAGAAGATTCGTCATTTGGTCCCAGCTCCCAACGGTCTCCTGTTATTGCCATGAAAGTACTATCCATTAGGCAACGGTTCAGTTGAAGTTGGAAGACAATGTTTTTCCAGAAATTTCTTTTACCCCTTTCTATATGGGAATAAGATGAACCATCAATTTAGTCAATAACTTTACCAGAAATAATAGGGGGCATTGTCACACCTGAACATAGTGTAAACGAGGCATAGTAAGCATATTAAGAAGGCAATGTCTCCAAAAGCGACGAAAAACTTTCATCGAATGTTGCAACTGAGTAAAATTTAGTATCTCCTCGAACTTCAGAGAAGATAAAATCAACTGAGAAAAGAACAATATATGGTACATCAACATACAAATTAAAAATAAATTTGATGCAAATTTGAATATCTACAACAACATACATAGTAAAAATAAATTTCATACAAATAGTTATATATCATACAACTTATTTATAACTTATCTACAACTTTCATATATTATTTCTACCCAGTTAAATACAACTACAATATCATACAACTTAAATATAATTTTTATACAATATGTCTTTATATATAATTTGTATCTGATTTGTATATATTTTGTTTGTGGTGTGTGCTTCTTCCACTTAAATACAATTTTTATACAATATGTCTTTATATATAATTTGTATCTGATTTGTATATATTTTGTTTTTGGTGTGTGCTTCTTCCTCTCTAAAATTCCAATCAAAACTTACTCTCTTAATATAATTTTGATACATATCAATACCTTTATGTAAAAAGATAGTATTGATAACTTAAATACAAATTTTATACAATGATTCATATATTATACAACTATTTTTCAACTTCCATACAAAATTCAAATAAAAATAAATATATAACTACAACAGAATACAATTTATATACAATTATAATACTACTTTATTACAATTTCGTAAGTATATTGTATGTTATGTCTTCTTCTTCTTCTTCTTCTTCTTCTTCTTCTTCTTCTTCTTCTTCTAATTTCAATCTGAAATTCAGCCAAAATCAAGTCCAATCTTTACCAAAACACCCTCAAAATTGAGATATAAACTCCAAACAATATTCCCAATTATTTTCAACAACACCCATTCCAAACAAATAATGGTTTTTGAAAACCCAGATTCGATTTCAAAGCTTCAAAACTTTTTAATGGCTGTCAATGGTGGAGAGTCAAACACCTTCAAAATTTATTGATTGACAAATTCAATTTGAACACCAATTGTGCAACATGAAATGAAATTGCTAAGTTAAAACGATTGAAATCCATTGATAAATTCCATTAAAACTATATACAACAAGAAAGCATAAAAAGACAGAGAACATCAAATGAAAAAAAAATTGGGGAAAAAAACAGAGAAGGAGAGTAGAGAGACGAAGAGAAAGAGAGAGAGACAGAGAGAGAGAGTGGACAAGTATAAAGAGATAAGGAAATAACTGATATTCCTTATTCAATTCCTAATATAAAGGGATACTCATTTAAAACTTATTTGTATATAATTGGTAAATTGTATATGACCATGTAATTAAATTGAAACTTGAGTAAGGAGGGTAATAAGGTTTCAAATAGCGTATAAAAAGGTTAAAATACCTAGTTAGATAGATGAAAGTAAAGTTAGACAGCGCAATTGTGGTGTATAAATATAAACAGTTAAAATATTTACGTTCAGTGTGTTAATTAAGGAGAATGCGTAGTAGATTAATTAAGAGGTAGCGGCTGAATTAAAATAGGATGGTCGAAATAAACTAGTGTTAACGGAAGCTAGGTGAAAAGGAGATACTAATTAAGTGAAATGTAAGTAGAGACCAATAACGTTATCTGAAATATTGTACATTTGTTGGACAAATAAGAAATGATAACACTGAATAAAGGATGCTCGTAAAATGGCGCCTGGGGTTATTTGATCATATGCTGCACACAGCAGGAGGTGCACTTTTTGACTTGTTTTGTTGTTTGATAAACACAAAAAATGTTTAAAATTTAAACAAAAACAAGTAAGAAATCCAAAATTGGGAGTTTTCAGCTCCGAAATACTTCTGATTTGACCTAGTATTTTATTGTTTTATCCCTTGTACCTTTTTTGTAATCTCTTAAATATTTCCACTAGTCCAAAACTCTTACTTCACGATCCTCTGTTCTCCTTTTTCTTGCCTTTTTCCGGTAAACAATTGCATTACTGTTTCTTCGCGGAACATGGAACATAAAGTCCATTACTCACATGCTTACATACGTATCTGTATTTATCTAGTAAAATCATGTTTCTTATGTTTGTAACGCAAAAATCACTTATCTAAGCATATATCACTTAAAAAGTTATTTGACAAGATTTTTCAAACTTTCAGTAGTCAAATACCTATTTTACCCTACAACAACGATGACGACGACAACAACAATAACAAACCCAGTGAAATCCCACGAATGGGGTATGAGGAGGGTAGTATGTGCGTAGACCTTACCCTTTCCCTAGGAAGATAGAGAGACTGTTTCTGAAAGACCCTCGGCTCGAGATGATGAATAGAAAACAATCAAATATCAACAACAAAATAGATGGAAGAAAGTAATAACACTAACAGCAGAGGCGGACCCAATAATTTAATGCGAGGGGGGCAAAATATTATGTTCAATCAGTGCCCTCTAAAGGCTTTTAGCGTTAAGGGTGCCAAGTAATTTAAATTAACCATTTTCGAGGTATACATATATACATATACAAAATTTCTGCCAAAATTTACGGGGTCCGGTGACCCCTCAACATAAGCCATGGGTCTGCCTCTGACTAACAACAATATCGATAGCAATAGTAACAAGCAGTAACCCCGACAAGCTACTAGAAAACTGAAGCGGAAGATAGTAAGAAAACAACCATAATACTAGCAATCTAAGAACAATGACAAGATACTAACATACTAGCCCTAAACAACCCGATATGGATCAGAAAAACGTCCCGACTACCTACTACTCTACTATCCTAATTCTCGACCTCCACACATACCTATCAAGGGCCATGTACTCAGTAAGCTGAAGTCGCGTTATATCCTGCCTGATCACCTCTCCCCAATACTTCTTAGGTCGACCTCTACCTCTTCTCATACCCCCAAAAGCCAACCGTTCACATCTCCTGACTGGGGCATCTAGGCTTCTACTCTTCACATGCCAGAACTATCTAAGCCTCGCTTCTCACATCTTGTCCTCCATGGAGGCCACACCCACATTCGCCCGCATTTTCTCATTCCTAATCTTATCCAACCTAATGTACCCGCTCATCTATATCAATATCCCCATTTCAACTACGTTCATCTTCTGGATATGAGAGTTGTTTACTGGCCATCACTCTGTTTCATACAACATAGTTGGTCTAACAACTGCTTTATAAAACTTACCTTTAAGTTTTGGTGGAACATTTTTATCACACAAGACGCCATATGCTAACCTTCATTTCGTCCACCCCGCCCCTATACGGTGTGTGACATCCTCGTCAATCTCCCTATTCCCTTGGATAACTGACCGAAGATACTTGAAGCTTCCTCTCTTGAGGATGGCTTGTGAGTCAAGCCTCACGTCCATGTTCGCTTCCCCATCATGTCCCTGAACTTGCACTCCAAATAACTATTTTACCCTATATTGAATTTTTTTTTATCAACCTTTCCATTATTTACTTTGACTAAGTTTACTAAAATTTTGGTATTTTAATCACGAAACAGGTATAAGCAAANACACTAACAGCAGAGGCGGACCCAATAATTTAATGCGAGGGGGGCAAAATATTATGTTCAATCAGTGCCCTCTAAAGGCTTTTAGCGTTAAGGGTGCCAAGTAATTTAAATTAACCATTTTCGAGGTATACATATATACATATACAAAATTTCTGCCAAAATTTACGGGGTCCGGTGACCCCTCAACATAAGCCATGGGTCTGCCTCTGACTAACAACAATATCGATAGCAATAGTAACAAGCAGTAACCCCGACAAGCTACTAGAAAACTGAAGCGGAAGATAGTAAGAAAACAACCATAATACTAGCAATCTAAGAACAATGACAAGATACTAGCCCTAAACAACCCGATATGGATCAGAAAAACGTCCCGACTACCTACTACTCTACTATCCTAATTCTCGACCTCCACACATACCTATCAAGGGCCATGTACTCAGTAAGCTGAAGTCGCGTTATATCCTGCCTGATCACCTCTCCCCAATACTTCTTAGGTCGACCTCTACCTCTTCTCATACCCCCAAAAGCCAACCGTTCACATCTCCTGACTGGGGCATCTAGGCTTCTACTCTTCACATGCCAGAACTATCTAAGCCTCGCTTCTCACATCTTGTCCTCCATGGAGGCCACACCCACATTCGCCCGTATTTTCTCATTCCTAATCTTATCCAACCTAATGTACCCGCTCATCTATATCAATATCCCCATTTCAACTACGTTCATCTTCTGGATATGAGAGTTGTTTACTGGCCATCACTCTGTTTCATACAACATAGTTGGTCTAACAACTGCTTTATAAAACTTACCTTTAAGTTTTGGTGGAACATTTTTATCACACAAGACGCCATATGCTAACCTTCATTTCGTCCACCCCGCCCCTATACGGTGTGTGACATCCTCGTCAATCTCCCTATTCCCTTGGATAACTGACCGAAGATACTTGAAGCTTCCTCTCTTGAGGATGGCTTGTGAGTCAAGCCTCACGTCCATGTTCGCTTCCCCATCATGTCCCTGAACTTGCACTCCAAATAACTATTTTACCCTATATTGAATTTTTTTTTATCAACCTTTCCATTATTTACTTTGACTAAGTTTACTAAAATTTTGGTATTTTAATCACGAAACAGGTATAAGCAAATGAGTCGAAGAATATCACTAGAAAAATCATATCCCGTAGTTACAGAAGGCAAGCAACTGTCTATAGCTGCAAATACCTGATTTTGTTTTCATAAATCACGAAACAAGTATAAGCATATGAGTCGAAGAATAGCACTAGAAAAATCATATCCCGTAGTTACAGAAGGCAAGTAACTATCTATAACCGCAAATTTAGCCATGTCTTCAACTTTGAGATTCACCCAAATTTCCACCCCATCACCTGATTTTGTTTCCATAAATCACAAAACAAGTATAAGCATATGAGTCGAAGAATAGCACTAGAAAAATCGTATCCCGTAGTTACAGAAGGCAAGCAACTGTCTATAGCTGCACATTTAGCTGTCTTCAGCTTTGAGATTCACCCAAATTTCCACCCCATCACCTGATTTTGTTTCCATAAACCCTATAATATCCTTCGTAGAAAGCTGAGCCGATCCCACCCACATCTGCTTCCCCCCAACCAAAATCAGCTCATAGAGGGGAAATCTACAACAAACTAGGAAAAACAAACAAGACCAGTATGACCTTTTCTTTTATCATATGCTCTCTCCCGGAGGACATTCAACCCTTGGTCATTCTTCTTGAGTTTTGAAATGAAATCACTGTTAATTTCCTGCATAGCTTCTATCACTTTGTCCATAAACTTAAAATCTTCTTCTTCGTTACCCTTATCGAAGAATGGTACAACAAATGTAGATTGCATTATGTTTCCGAATAAAGATTCAGGCAGTGGAAGATTAGTTAAGTTCACTGAATGTCTCACTGCGTAAATCTTGTTTGGATCCTTTTCAGCATGAACTGTCGCCATGAGACAACTCCATATAAAATCTGATCGATAAAGCTAGAATCCTAATCAAAGGTGCCTTGTACTGTCGAATTGCATAGATCATCATCTCCACGTGAAATGGCTGACCAAGTATTGAAAAACACATGAACACATGACGCAACATCAACTAGCTTGTGAGAAATTCCTATACCAATAGTCGTTCCTCCACATTCGGAAAAGTTTGCTTGTACTACTAAGACAAGACCATTCACATCATCCAACTCGTAAGTCATGAACTTGTTAAGTTCTTTGGGTTTTGGATCAGAAATAATTTCAGAGAGCTGACATCTGACTACAACTTCAACATAGGGAATGCCCTTGTCGTTGCAGTTGACATAAATGTTTTTCACGACACACCCTGCTAGAGGGTAAAATTTGGTTAAGGCCTTGGATTAGGATATTTTTACCCGTTCTGTGTTGGAAATCTGGTTTGCTAAAAACTAGCAGTCCACCAAAAAGTATAGAGAACTAGGTTCTCTACTAGTTCCCACAGTAAACAACTAGTAAGTAAAGAATACACGATATTTACATGGAACTTCCTGCTCAAGGATTTAAAAACCTCAACCTACCCCAGTAGGATTTCAACTCCACTAAACTGAGCAAACTTCAGATTACAACCTATTACAATCTGAGAATTAAACTCTTAATCCCTCACCCCTTACAATAACTCTATTATAAGCCATTTGCGATAACTCTATTATAAAGCAATACTCTTTGACTAATTCTAGTCAAACAACCAAAACAACAATGGTCGAATAGTGTCTTACAAAATACTTCTAGAAAGCTGTGTAGGTTTACAAGTAAAGAACAAAAGACAAAGACTTAACAAACTTAAGGACTCAAGACATCTTCAGTATTGGGATCTGGTCCTTGGTTTGTAGCAGTTTTGTTCTTGAATACACCTAGAGAAAACATTAGTGGCTAGCATTTGAGATGTAGGTTTTTCAGATTGTCAAGTGTTAGGTCAAATCTTGTATTATGTTTTTTATTAATGAGCGAGCATGCGAGAATAGATAGATACAATTGGTTTGGCTCTAGTAGCAACGGCTGAGCCGCTGCACTATTGTAAGTCGGTACAGTGAGTCAACTTTTACAATTATAGAGTTGATTGTACGACTAATGGGGAACTGATCATATCTATTCCCTTATCTCTTCCCCTATCTGGTTTCTCGAGAACGTTTGGCTAGATATCGAAGCATATCACAACATGCACAGAGGAATTGATTGCATCAGGTTCCTATCTGGTTCCTTAATAGAGTTTGACAAATCATCAAAACCCATAATAATATAACTTATCCATTTTCCCCTTTTTGATGATGACAAACCCATAATTGATATTCCCCCCTAAGAACCAGATTCCCACATGTTTCCCCTACGGATCAGATGCCAGATTCAATTGTTACCCCTCTCAATTATCTTCCCCATTTTGACATTATTGAAAAAAATGACAAAATAAGCACATGCAAAAAGTAGTCCATCAACATTAACTCATGCCACTTGTGTGCACACAACATGGTCAAAAACAGAACACAAGAGAGTAATATTGCACAAAAAGATATTAATTGCCCATTCAAGATAAAGATTAAAAACAGGGTAACAACAGTACCCACAACACAAATATTACAAGTTTTAAAAAAGCCAACATGCCAAAGTCATCGACAACAACTTCAAAAGGGACATAATATAGATAGGATAAAAGAGGGATAGAGATAGGAAGCACTTGGCAGGAGACATGAAGGATTAAGGAGCAAAGGCCTTGAGGAGTTTGTCCACTCTTTCATTTGCAGTGAATTGATCAGTGATCATTTGTTCATTTAGGTCCTCAGCCTGTTTCCTCAACCTTACATTCCCAGTCTTCAACTGAGAATTCTCCTCTGCCATAGAACTACTGGAACCAGGTTCCGTGCTCTGCTGAGTGAGCTTGGACCTTAAGACAACATTTTCAGCCTGAAGCCACTTGATCTTTGCAGTTGCTTACTCCTATGCCTCAATCAGTTGTAAGTCGGTTGAATTGCTGCTCATGCATCCTTTCAGCATACATTCACATTTTTCTAGTGTACTCATGGTGAACATTTTCTTCCTAGTCTCCATAATAGCTTTTCCCAATGGGACATCAAAATATTCAAAGATTTTTGTGAGAAGGAACCCATATGGAAGACCATGATTCCAATTCTTAAAGCTTTCCACCTTCATCATATGTTCAATCATGATTCCATAAATATTGATAGAAGTGAAAGAAGCCAGCACCTCGATGAAAACTAGGTCTGCAATGGAGGCTATAGATCTCCTCTCAGCCCGAGAAAACAACACTTTTTTCACCATCTCGAACAATAGCTGGTACTCTGGCTTAAGTGCTTTCTTATACACCCTCTCCCCTGATAGAGTATCCTCCCTTTTCACAATCAGTTTTTTTGAAAGCAGATGAAGTAGTCTACTGTTTTCAGCCCATCTGTGGGCACTTCAAGAATTTCTCCAAGAGTGTTCTCATCTAGCACAAAGTCCTTCCCATTGATGTTCAAGCACAATATGTTCTCATCCACAACACACAGACCAACATAAAAACTTCTCACCTCATCCTCATATGCCTTTGGACTTGAGGGTGCAAAGAGATGGCTCCACTTTTGGAACTCCACAATGTCCACTAGCTTTTTTATCCCTGCTTGTTTAGCAATCTCAGGGTCAAAGACTCTACCCAGCAGTACCTTTTGAGTTTTGAGATTGACCTTTCTTTCCAGCTCTCACAACTCTACCTTTGCCTTCTTGGAGGAACCAGGTTCCTCGCTAGTACTCTTCATCTTCTTGAGAGTTCTTTCCTCCTCTTTTTCTTTCTCCACTTCCTCATTTCTTTTCTCGGAATTGCTTTCTCAGACACTTGTCCCTTTCCCTTACTAACAACACTTTTTTTTGAATTTTTTCTTACAAGAGGAGGTGATTCCTTCACAACCTCCTCATCATCAACATCCACCACATCTGCAGGTGGAACCTCCTCCTCATCCACTAGCCAACTCTTCAACCAGCCTTATTCTAATCTTCTTCTCCTTACTTGCCTTCAAAGCACTATTAAGTTCAGCTTTTCTCTGTTGCCTTGTAGTGGGGGGTTTGTAAGCAATATTTTTCTTTTTCTTGGCACCACCCCTTGCATCTATAAAGATTATTATAGCTTGGTCATCAGAATCAACATCAGCACTTTCATGAGAATGACTGGCAGAACCAGGTCTCATCTCAAGATACACAATTTCTAAAGGAACAAGAATGTGGGATGTGAAAAGGGGTGTTTCAAAACTGTCCAAGTTAGGCTTAGTGGAACCTGGTGTCTCATCCCAAGTAGGAGCAGTTCTGAGTCCAGATGACTCAGACTCTCCCTAAGTGAAGGGATGAGGTCCCTCAGTTGGTTCCCCTATTTCACTCACAATCACCTGTTACCCCTGGTTCACTAGTTCCCTTTGACTCTACAGTTCCCCCTGAGTCCCTTCACCACTACCACTCGCCCTTAAGGACTCAACAAAACCCTCTACAATCTCAGCCTCACTTTCAAGAATATCCGACCTCCCCTTATCTTTTTCACTTAGATTTCCCACAAACTCCTCAGACTCTATCCCTTTATCAATAGGAAGAGAGTGTAAATTACATGTTTTAGTAGGAGTATTTGAGCATCTCCTTCAGCAGCATGATTTCCATCTTCCTCAGGTGCATGCGGTTCCACAGTAGCACTAGAAATCACTTGTTACTCCAACCTAACTTCTTCTGTCGCGACAATCTGACTAGTCACCTCAACACCATCATCATTTTCTCCGATTTCCTCTATGTTTTAAAGAAATCGAGACATAAACACTTTTTGCTCGGAGTCAGGCTTTTCAGTAGGAATAGAAGGAGAAAGTGATGAGACAAATTTTTTGGGAGTTTGGATTTTTCGGCTTCTTTGGGGGACCAGAACCTGATGATTTGGAAGGAGTGACAGTAGGGTTGGTTTTAGTGGGAATTGGGGCTTTTGGGGGTGAATCATTTGGCTTAGATTCAGATGGAGATGTTACTTTAGAAGGGGACAAGGTTGTGTTCTCTTCATACATTTTAGGAGATTGAGATTCTTGTTGGGACATAGTTGTATTTGGCTTGGAAGATACGTGGAGAGAAAAGTTCGAACAGAGAGAGAGAGTGATAGTTTTCTGACTTTTGAGTGAAGAAAGGACACGTGTTAGGTTTATAAAGTAGGAAATGGACCAGTTACAAACGAGTGTGAGAGAGAAACAGGGCAACGAGTCGATTTAGAGAGGATGTAATGTTTGGGCTTAAAAGAAATTGGAACAAGCGGGACTAAATTAATGACATGACACTTCATCAGTTTAAAAAGCATATAAGTGTTGAAGGAACTACTGACCCGAGTCACAGGAATCAGGTTCCTTGACTTTTTTTTGAATATGTCAGATAAAGCTTCTAGGTGTGCAATGTTATTCTTCACTTGTTTTGTCTTGAGTCTGCCATGCGTGTATACCTGTAACAATATAGATTTGAGTTAGATGTTGTAAAAATAATACTTTTTAGCATTGTACCTTTCTTTCTTCACATAGCTAATCATTGAAGGACCAAGTCCTTAGTTGAGCTTGATCAACACCAACTCCAGACCAGACCCTTTTCAACATTGTCCCTCAAGAAGTGATGTCTAATATCAATGTGCTTTGTCCTCTTGTGCTGCACCGGGTTCTTTGCTATGTTGAGAGAAATTGTGTTATCGCATAATAAGGGCACACAATCCGTAAACACACCAAAATTCTCAAGTTGTTGCTTGATCCAAAGCAGTTATGCACAACAAGAGGCAACAATCACATACTCAGCTTCAACATTATAAAGAATCACAAAGTTTTGTTTCTTTGTACACCATGAGATTAATCATGACCCCAGAAAATGTTCCATTACAGATGTACTCTTCCTATCTACCAAATATGCAGCATAATCAACGTCAACATATTCAATTAAATAAAACTTATCTCCCGAGGGATAGAAGAGGACCAGGTCCTGCATTCCCTTGAGATAACTCAGAATTCTTTTAGCAGCCTTCAAATGTGATTCTCTTGAGCTTGATTGAAACCTAGCACACAACCCAACACTAAAGACTATATCAAGTATGCTAGCAATCAGGTACAGAAGAGATCCAATGATACCCCTATACATAGTTTCATTAACAAGAGAACGAGGTTCATCTATGTCTAATCGAGTAGCAGTGGCAATGAGAGTATCAATGGTCTTAGAATTTTCCATCTCAAATTTTTCAGCAGCTCCTTAATGTACTTCTGTTGACTGATCATGGTCCCTTTTGAGGTTTGCTTCACTTGCAGCCCAAGAAAGAAATTTAGCTCGCCCATCATACTCATCTCAAATTCACTTCCCATGAGATTTGCAAACTCCTCACAAAGGAAATCATTTGTTGTACCAAAAATAATATCATCAACATAGACTTGTACAATCAATGGATTTCTCCCTATTTTCTTCAGAAATAGAGTATTGTCAATTTTTCCTCCAGTAAAGCCATTTTCAAGAAGGAATTTTGACAACCTCTCATACCATGCTCGATGGGCTTGCTTCAAACCATATAGAGCCTTGTCAAGCTTGAAGACATGCTTAGGATACTCATGACTTTCAAAGACTGGAGGTTTCTCGACAAATACTTCCTCCTTAAAATATCCATTTAGAAAGGAACTTTTAACATCCATTTGGAACAATTTGAATTCCATATGAGATGCAAAAGCTATAAGAATCCTCATAGCTTCCACCCGAGAAACTGGAGCAAATGTCTTATCATAGTCAATCCTTTATTCTTGATTATATCCCTGGACCACCAACCTTGCTTTATTTCTTGTTGTGTTTTTAAATTCATCAAGCTTATTCTTGAATATCCACCTAGTTCCAATCACTGTTCTGTTTAAAGGTCAAGGAACCAGGTGCCATACTTTGTTTCTCTCAAACTGATGGAGTTCTTCTTGCATAGCATTTATTCAGTCAGCATCTTTCAATTTTTCCTTTATGTGCTTACGTTCAATTTGAGATAGGAAGACTAAGAAGGCAACTGTGTTTCTTGCCTTAGTTCTAGTTTGAATACCAGAATCTAAAGGTATGATCACATTTTGAAGGGGATGTGAACTCTTGTGCTTCCATTTGGATACTTGAACTTCATGATTAGAGGGTCCAGGTCCCTTCATATTTGAACCATCATTGACATCAATAGAAGTATGACTTCCACTCCTTTGTCCTGCATCAGGAGTACCAGATACAACATCAACAATCTTTTTCATCGCTTTGCTTGACTTGACTCATCAAATTATTCTTTGCATTTGCAATATCTATGGATTCTCCAGGAGCTTTTGAAAATTATCCATCCTCATATTCTTTGTTATGTGACCCTTTCTCACTTGATTCATGGAATTTATCAAAGATCACATGCACACTTTCTTCTACACATTGGGTTATTTTGTTGTAGACTTTGTGCCTTACTTTGAGAGGAGTAACCAAGAAAAATTCCCTCATCAGTTTTTGCATCAAATTTTCCCAAAGCCCCCTTACCATTGTTGAGAACAAAATATTTGCATCTAAACGTTCTTAAGTATGTTAGCTTGGGTTTTCTACCATTGAGCAATTCATAGGGAGTCTTCTCAAGAAGGAACCTGATCATGCACCTATTAATCAAGTAACATGTAGTGTTGATTGCTTCAGCCCAAAAGGTTTTGGTCACACCGCTATCGATCAACATTGTACTAGCCATATCTTCAAGGGTCATGTTCTTTCTTTCCACAATACCATTTTGCTGAGGTGTTCTAGGAGCTGAAAAATTGTGGCTTATACTATTTTTAACACAAAACTCATCGAACTTAGCATTATCAAATTCAGTTCCATGATCGGATCCGATACTCACAACATGATTTCCCAGCTTCACTTGAATTTGCTTCACAAATGCAAAAAATACTGGAAATGTTTCATCCTTGGTCCTCAGAAACAGTGTCCATGTGAATCTCGAATAGTCATCCACAATCATAAAGATGTACTTCTTTCCTCCTCTACTTGGAATCCTCATAGGTCCAGAAATATCCATATGAGCCACAGTTACATACTTACTATGGGGATTATAAGAAGTTTTGGCCTTTTGGAACCCGATTCCTAGCCTGTTTCCACCATTACTCTTCTACATAGACGTTATTACATCAGAGGACCAGGTCCAGTTAAGTGACTTATCAAGATCATTTTTAACCCTTTTCAGATCCTCCTGAAGTTGTCTATTCTTTTCAAGATCAACATTAATACTTGTTTTAATTTTCTTAAGCTCGTTCTCAAGCTCAAGTTGAGCCTCACTAGCCACTTCTTTTTTCTTAGGGGTGTTCATCCCTTTTTCCATTTGATTTTTTAACAAGATATTTTCTCTAGTCACTTCTTCCACATGTTCTTTAAAATCAAAAATTGTAACTACCATATCATTCCTCTCTTGTTCTACATCACCAATTTTTTAAGTTAACATATTTTTCACATCAATAAGGCTATGATAGTCATGGATTAACATATTTGCTAATGATATCAATTTCTTTTGACAGTAAGATTTCAGGTTTCTTTGAACAACAAGAAAATTTACCTCATCCTCATCCCTATCCTCCTCCTCATCAGATGTTTCCATGAGTACAAAGATAAAATCATATATTTGAGGATTCATTTTCAACAGCCATCATGGATATATCTCCTTGGTCATCTTCATGTTCATATTCACGGGAGAAATCTCCCCAGGCAGCCAATGCATGCTTCACCACGTTGTCAGCAACATCTTTTCTTTTGAACCTCCTGTCAGGGACTGGGTTCCTCTTAGCCGTCTTATCACTGTTATTTTTATAGTGATCCTGCTTGTGAAGATGATCGTCGTTAATGAAGTGTCCATGCTTTCCACACTTATGGCATCAATTATTTCCTTTGGAGTTCCTGCTTGAACTTCCTCTCTTGGAAATTCTACCATTTCTTCAAACCATATTTTGGAATCTTCGAGTGAGATACGCTATGTCAGATTCATCACTACTAGAGGCGTTGTTGGCAACCTTGAGAACCAGGCTCTTCTCCTTCTTGGGCTCTTTTCTTTCAATATCCTTCTTTCTCTTCATCTCATAGGTTTTGAGATTTCTAATTAGCTTATCAATGGTCAGCTTCTGCAGGTCCTTGGCTTCAGTGATGTCATTCACCTTACATTCCCAGGAACCTGGTAGAATGCTGAGTATCTTCCGGACCAGCTTATTTGTTGGGATGATTTCTCCAAGAGAATGAAGCTCATTGATAATGGAGGTGAAACGTGTATGCATATCTTGAATGAACTCATCCTCCTTCATTTTGAAAAGATCATACTCAGTGATACGCATATCAATCTTGGACCGCTTTACCTGAGTAGTTCCCTCATAAGCAGTTTTGAGAGCTTCCCAGATCTCCTTAGCAGACTGACATGCTGAGACGCGATTATATTCGTATGGTACAATCCCACATACACGAATCTTCTTTGCCTTGAAGTTCTTTTCAACAGCCTTTCTATCAGCATCGTTGTATTCTTTTCTAGTCTTTGGGACAATCCTTGTTTCCACTCCAACAACTTTCATAGGAACAAAAGGACCATCATAAATTACGTCCCGCAGCTCTGAGTCCTCAACCATGATGAAGTCATGCATTCTTTACTTCCACCATCCATAGTACTTGCCGTTAAATCTTGGGGGTATTGTCCTTCCTCAAGGTTTGGTAGAGCAGCCATGGTGAAGATCTTTTCTAGGTGTTAACCTTTTAAAAAGAACTTGCTCTGATACCAATTGATAAAAATTAAAAGGCTACCAAATAGTATAGAAAACCAGGTTCTCTACCAGTTCCCATAATAAACAAGCAGTAAGTAAAGAATACATGATATTTACGTGAAAAACTCCCTGCTCAAGGGATTAAAAATTATGACCTACCCCAGTAGGACTTTAACTCCACTAAACTGAGAAAACTTTAGATTACAATCTATTGCAATCTAGAAATTAAACTCTTAATCCCTTACCCTTTACAACAACTCTATTGTAAGCCCTTTTCAATAACACTATTACAAAGCAACACTCATTGCCTAACTCTAGTGAAAAAACCAAAACAACAATGTTTGAATAGTATCCTACAAAATACTTCTAGAAAGCCATGTAGGTTTATAAGTAAAGAACAAAAGACAAAGACTCAACAAAATTAAGGACTCAAGACATCTTCAATGTTGGGATCTGGTCCTTGGTTTGTAGTAGCTTTCTTTGTGATTGCACCTGGAGAAAACAATAACGGCTAGCACTTGAGATAATAGGTTTTTCAGATTGTCAATGTGATGATCTGATAGATCATTTTGAGTACTAGCCTTTATTTCCATATTATGAGACCTTTATTAGCTCCATTTTATGTTTGTTGATTTGCGTGCATGGTCCGTGTTATTTGTCAGAAAGTGTTTGCGTAAAAATTTGAAGAAAAAGTGATTTTAGGCTTAAAATGAGACTTGAGTTGACCATGGTCAATATTCTTGGTAAATGATCCCAGATCGGTGTTTTGACGACTCTGGTAGGTTCATATGATATTTTTGGACTTGTACGCCACGTTTGGATGGGGTTCAGGGTGACCCAAGCACATTGCGGCGCGTTATGTGAAACATTGTGAAAATGAGTTACAAGTTGAAAATCTTGAGTTTTGAGAACTGATTCTTGTTATTTTTATCATTTTAGGTAGAGAGCAAATTTGTATGATGTTATTACACTTGTGTGCATGTTCGATTTGGAGCCTGAGGGGCTCGGGTGCGTTNATCCATAGTACTTGCCGTTAAATCTTGGGGGTATTGTCCTTCCTCAAGGTTTGGTAGAGCAGCCATGGTGAAGATCTTTTCTAGGTGTTAACCTTTTAAAAAGAACTTGCTCTGATACCAATTGATAAAAATTAAAAGGCTACCAAATAGTATAGAAAACCAGGTTCTCTACCAGTTCCCATAATAAACAAGCAGTAAGTAAAGAATACATGATATTTACGTGAAAAACTCCCTGCTCAAGGGATTAAAAATTATGACCTACCCCAGTAGGACTTTAACTCCACTAAACTGAGAAAACTTTAGATTACAATCTATTGCAATCTAGAAATTAAACTCTTAATCCCTTACCCTTTACAACAACTCTATTGTAAGCCCTTTTCAATAACACTATTACAAAGCAACACTCATTGCCTAACTCTAGTGAAAAAACCAAAACAACAATGTTTGAATAGTATCCTACAAAATACTTCTAGAAAGCCATGTAGGTTTATAAGTAAAGAACAAAAGACAAAGACTCAACAAAATTAAGGACTCAAGACATCTTCAATGTTGGGATCTGGTCCTTGGTTTGTAGTAGCTTTCTTTGTGATTGCACCTGGAGAAAACAATAACGGCTAGCACTTGAGATAATAGGTTTTTCAGATTGTCAATGTGATGATCTGATAGATCATTTTGAGTACTAGCCTTTATTTCCATATTATGAGACCTTTATTAGCTCCATTTTATGTTTGTTGATTTGCGTGCATGGTCCGTGTTATTTGTCAGAAAGTGTTTGCGTAAAAATTTGAAGAAAAAGTGATTTTAGGCTTAAAATGAGACTTGAGTTGACCATGGTCAATATTCTTGGTAAATGATCCCAGATCGGTGTTTTGACGACTCTGGTAGGTTCATATGATATTTTTGGACTTGTACGCCACGTTTGGATGGGGTTCAGGGTGACCCAAGCACATTGCGGCGCGTGATGTGAAAAATTGTGAAAATGAGTTACAAGTTGAAAATCTTGAGTTTTGAGAACTGATTCTTGTTATTTTTATCATTTTAGGTAGAGAGCAAATTTGTATGATGTTATTACACTTGTGTGCATGTTCGATTTGGAGCCTGAGGGGCTCGGGTGCGTTTTGGATGAGTATTAGACGAGTTTGGGATAGTTTGCAACTGCTGATGCTCAGTAGTTGCCGGTGCATTACTACAGTTCTCGCATTTTCAAGGACTAGCTCACATTTGCGAGCCTCACTTTTGCGATCAAGAGATCGCATTTGCGAGCATAGCCTAGGCTGGACGACCTCGCATTTACGAGGAAAATATTCGCTTTTGCAAAGTATGGGCAACTGCTTTTGCGAACATCTTGGTTGCATTTGCGACCACTAGTAACAATTGTCAGCTTCGCATTTGCGCACATTTGTGATGGGGGACAATTCGCATTTGCAAACAAAATGTCGTATTTGTGACTTCTGGGCATCTGACGCACTGATCACATTTGCGATCCGTGTGTCGCATTTGTGGGCATCGTAATTGCGAACAAGTGTTCGCAAATGCGACACCTGCAGCTGGGTAAAAGAGGGGGAAGATGGTACTTAGTTCATTTTACACCATTTCTCAACCCCAAACACTTTGAAGGCGATTTTTGAAGAACCCTTTCTTCCCAAATTCATTGCTAAGCAACTCTAATTCATTTTTTTTAATCAATTTCCTATTATATTTCATGAGTTTTTAACATCAAATATTTGAATTCCATGGTAGAACTTAGAGATTTTGGGTAGAAATTAGGGATTTTGTAAAATTAAAATTTAGACCTCATATTGAGATCAAATTTCGAAACAAATCACATAACCGGGCTTCGGGCTGAATGAGTAATCGAATTTCGATCCGGATCTCGGATTTTGACCAAGCTGGCCTGGGGTTTAACTTTTGTTGACTTTTTAAATTTTATAAAATATTGAACCTTGTTCGTTCCGGGATTTGATTAGTCAGTGTTTGGGGTTATTATATCTATTTTTAATTTTACAGCTTTATTTCCTATTAAACTGCTTTCAAATTTGGTTTAAAATGAGTAATTGTGTACTAATGCTGGCTTCCCTAACTAGTGGATGTTAGGCGCCATCACGGCCCCGTGGTATGGATTTCGGGTCGTGACAAGTTGGTATTAGAGCTTTAGGTTTCCTAAGTCTCACGAGTCATGAGCAAGCTTAGTAGAGTCTAGAGGATCAGTACAGAGACGTCTGTACTTATCTTCTAGAGGCTATAGGGATTTAGGAAAATTTCACTTCTTTCCTTTTCTATCGTACGATTTTATTTCTATCACTGAGTTTGAATTATTCTATTCTCGTTCTCTCACACAAGGTGAGAACACATACATCATCCATAGCCGGGCAGGAGCCGGAACCCCAGGTTACAGCCACTACTAGGGGTAGGGGCCGGGGCTGAGGTAGGGGCCAAGCAGGAGGAGGAGATCCATGTTCAAACTGCACCAATTGGACTAGCTCAGGTCCCTTGGGGGTTCATAGCCACTCCCGCACTTCAGGACGCCCTAGTCTGCTTAGTGGGCCTTATGGAGAGTGTGGCCTTCCATGATGTTTATCTATGGTACTAGCTGTCTCTCAGACTAGGGGAGGAGCCCAGACTCCCTGAACTCACACTCCAGAGTAGATGTCTCCCATGTGTTAGACTCCGGCGGTCATAGCAGGTGGAGTAGTTCATCCTTTCATTGCTACTCTACCCATAGAGAGGCCCGCTATGTCATCCGAGGGGATGAAGTGGTTGGACAAGTTCACTAAGTTATTTCCCGTTTGCTTTGGTGGAACATATTCTGAGGACCCATATGATTTCATAGACCATTGCCATGAAGTGCTGTGCAACATGGGTATTGTGGAGTCCAATAGAGTTGACTTCACAACACGGGTCCACCAAGAGGTGGTGGCAGGTGTATGTTCGAGGCAAACTAGCAGGTTCACCTCCACTCACTTGGGATCAGTTCTCACAACTATGTTTGGAGAAGTTCATTCCGTTTACTTTGAGAGAGGAGTACCGCATCTAGTTTGAGCGCCTCCACTAGGGTAGCATGATTGTTACCCAGTACGAGACCAAATTTGTGGATTTATCTCGCCATACAGTTGTCTTGATTACTACTGAGAGGGAGAGGGAGAAGGAGAGGAGATTTATTGATGGCCTTACTTTTGGTATTAGGCTACAGATGGATCGAGAGACTGAGGATGATATTTCTTTTAACCGGGTTATAGAGATTGCTAGACGGATCAAGAGGGTTCGTGGTTAGGGTAGAGAGGAGTCATCTGAGAAGAGGCCATGTCATTTCGGTGGTTTCATTGGTGCAACATCTGGAGGCCGGGGTTCTTTTAGGAGAGGCCATCCTATCAGGCTAGTCCAGTAAGCACTTCAGGAATCACACGGTGCTTCGGTTAGTCGTGGTTCTTATGGGTCTCATCCTAAGCAGCTAGACTATAGTGCACCTCCAGCTCCCATCAGTGTGTCGGCGATTCAGAGCTATCACAGTGGTTATCCGGGCCGTCAGGGTCAGTCCCAGATTGAGCAGCCACAATAGCTGCGAGAGTGCTTTGAGTGTGGAGGTACGGGTCATATC
Source organism: Nicotiana otophora (assembly GCA_000715115.1). Lineage (NCBI taxonomy): Eukaryota > Viridiplantae > Streptophyta > Magnoliopsida > Solanales > Solanaceae > Nicotiana > Nicotiana otophora. Next base: position 8,432 of record AWOL01S0088213.1, on the reverse strand, counting down.
AGGAGGTACTATCCTAGACTTTGGAGAAGCGTGCCTCAGCAGGGTTCTCGTGCCATTGTTTTGGCACCGGTTGCTCCACCACTCACTCAGCTAGCTAGAGGCGAAGGTCAGGCAGTTAGAGGTGGTTGTCAGGCCGTTAGAGGCGGAGGCCAGCCAGTTAGAGGTCATCTGAGAGGCGGAGGTTAGACTGGTAGGGCTCAGCCTTATTTTTATGCGTTCCCAGCCAAACCTGAGGTAGAATCATCAGATGCGGTCATCACATATATTATTCCAATTTGCCATAGAGATACATAAGTTCTATTTGATCTGAGTTCCACTTATTCATATGTGTCATCCTATTTTGATTCATATTTGGATATGTCTTGTGATTCTTTGAGTGCTATGGTTTATGTATCTATGCCTATCAGAGATTCTATTATGGTAGACCAGGTATCTCGTGCTTGTTTGGTCACTATCTGGAGCTATGATACTATGGTAGACCTTCTACTTCTTGATATGGTGGATTTCGACGTGATCTTAGTCATGGATTGGTTGTCACCTTATCATGCTATTTTGGACTGTCACGCCAAGACTATGACATTAGCCATGATGGGGTTGCCTCGATTGGAGTGGAGAGGGACTCCTGGCCATTCCATTAGCAGGGTCATTTCATATGTGAAGACTCGACGTATGGTCGAGAATGGGTGTCTGGCATATTTAGCCTATATCCGTGATCCTAGTACGGAGGTTCCTTCCATGGTTTAAGTACTAGTTGTGCGCGAGTTCCCAGAGGTGTTTCCTACAAATTATTTGGGGATGCCACCCGACAGAGATATCAACTTGTGCATTGATTTGGTTCCGGGCACTCATCCCATTTCTACCGCACCATACCATATGGCCCTAGTTGAGTTGAAAGAATTGAAGGATTAGTTGCAGGATTTGCTTGATGAGGGATTCATTAAGCCTAGTGTCTCGCCTTGGGGCGCACCTGTGTTGTTTGTGAAGAAGAAGGATGGAACGATGAGAATGTGTATAGATTATCGGTAGTTGAACAAAGTCACTATCAATAACAAGTATCCGTTGCCGAGGATTGATGACTTATTTGACCAGATTTAGGGTGCCAAGGTATTCTCTAAGATTGACTTGCGATCTGGCTACCATCAGTTGAAGATTAGGACACTAGATGTCCCTAAGTCAGCTTTTCGAACTCGGTATGGTCACTAGGGGTTCTTAGTGATATCATTTGGCTTGACTAATACCCCAACAGCCTTTATGGATTTGATGAACTGGGTGTTCAAGCCCTATCTGGATTCTTTTGTGATCGTCTTTATTGATGATATTTTCGTTTACTCCCACAGTCGAGAGGAGCACGAGAAGCATCTTCGAATCGTACTTCACACTCTGAGGGATCGTCAGTTATATGCCAAGTTTTCAAAGTATGAGTTCTGGTTGGACTCAGTTGCCTTTTTGGGCCATGTTGTATCTTTCAAGGGCATTAAGGTAGATCGTAAGAATCTTGAGGCAGTTCAGAATTGGCCTAGACCTATTCGAAACTTCTTGGGTTTGACGGGTTATTATCACCAGTTCGTGGAGGGATTTTCATCTATCTCAGCCCCATTGACCAAGTTGACCCAGAAGAGTGCTCTTTTTAGGTGGTCCGACGAGTGTGAGTTGAGCTTTTAGAAGCTCAAGGCTGCATTGACTACAACTCCAGTGTTGGTGTTGCCTACAGGTTCGAGATCTTACATTGTGTATTGTGATACATCACATATTGGGCTTGGCGCGGTATTGATGCATAACGGTAGGGTGATTTCCTACGTGTCTCGGCAGTTGAAGGTTCATGAGAAGAATTACCATGTGCATGAATTAGAGTTGGCAACCATTGTTCACGTGTTGAAGATTTGGAGGCACTATCTATATAATGTTCTATGTGAGGCCTATACCGACCATCAGAGTCTCCAACACCTGTTCAAGCAGAAAGACCTTAATTTGCAATAACAGAGATGGTTAAAGTTGTTGAAAGACTATGATATCACTATATTATATCATCCGAGAAAGGCCAATATAGTGGACGATGCATTGAGTAGAAAGGCTGAGAGAAGGGACAATTTGACATATTTACCGGTAGTAGAGAGGCAACTAGCCATGGAGGTTCAGGCTTTGGCCAATCGGTTTGTGAGATTAGATATTTCAGAGCCTAGCCGGTATCTTGCTTGTGTTTTGGAATAATCTTCATTCTTGGAGAGCGTATCAAGGCTCGCCAGTTTGATGATCCTCACTTATTGGTGTTAAAAGACATGGTGCAACGGGGTGGTACTAAGGAGGTTGTGATTTGTGATGATGGGGTTATGCGGCTTTAGGGCCGGATTTGTTTTCCAAATGTTGATGGGTTGAGAGAGTTAACCCGTGAAGAGGCTCATAGTTCATGCTATTCCATTCACCCATGTGCCATGAAGATTTACCATGACTTGAAACAACACTATTGGTGGCAAAGAATAAAGAAATACATTGTTGCATATGTATCTCGTTGTTTGAATTGTCAACAAGTGAAGTATGAGCATCATAAATCGGGTGGGTTGACTCAGAGATTAGAGATACCGGGGTGAAAGTGGGAGCGCATCACTATGGATTTTGTAGTAGGCTTAGCACGAACTGTGAAGAAATATGGCGCAGTTTGGGTTATTGTGGACCGGTTGACTAAGTCCACACACTTCATTCCGGTGGTGACTTCATATCCTTCAGAGCGGTTGGCTCACATTTACATCTAGGAGATTATCCGCATGCACGACATTCCCATGTCTATCATTNGAGTGTGAGTTGAGCTTTTAGAAGCTCAAGGCTGCATTGACTACAACTCCAGTGTTGGTGTTGCCTACAGGTTCGAGATCTTACATTGTGTATTGTGATACATCACATATTGGGCTTGGCGCGGTATTGATGCATAACGGTAGGGTGATTTCCTACGTGTCTCGGCAGTTGAAGGTTCATGAGAAGAATTACCATGTGCATGAATTAGAGTTGGCAACCATTGTTCACGTGTTGAAGATTTGGAGGCACTATCTATATAATGTTCTATGTGAGGCCTATACCGACCATCAGAGTCTCCAACACCTGTTCAAGCAGAAAGACCTTAATTTGCAATAACAGAGATGGTTAAAGTTGTTGAAAGACTATGATATCACTATATTATATCATCCGAGAAAGGCCAATATAGTGGACGATGCATTGAGTAGAAAGGCTGAGAGAAGGGACAATTTGACATATTTACCGGTAGTAGAGAGGCAACTAGCCATGGAGGTTCAGGCTTTGGCCAATCGGTTTGTGAGATTAGATATTTCAGAGCCTAGCCGGTTTCTTGCTTGTGTTTTGGAATAATCTTCATTCTTGGAGAGCGTATCAAGGCTCGCCAGTTTGATGATCCTCACTTATTGGTGTTAAAAGACATGGTGCAACGGGGTGGTACTAAGGAGGTTGTGATTTGTGATGATGGGGTTATGCGGCTTTAGGGCCGGATTTGTTTTCCAAATGTTGATGGGTTGAGAGAGTTAACCCGTGAAGAGGCTCATAGTTCATGCTATTCCATTCACCCATGTGCCATGAAGATTTACCATGACTTGAAACAACACTATTGGTGGCAAAGAATAAAGAAATACATTGTTGCATATGTATCTCGTTGTTTGAATTGTCAACAAGTGAAGTATGAGCATCATAAATCGGGTGGGTTGACTCAGAGATTAGAGATACCGGGGTGAAAGTGGGAGCGCATCACTATGGATTTTGTAGTAGGCTTAGCACGAACTGTGAAGAAATATGGCGCAGTTTGGGTTATTGTGGACCGGTTGACTAAGTCCACACACTTCATTCCGGTGGTGACTTCATATTCTTCAGAGCGGTTGGCTCACATTTACATCTAGGAGATTATCCGCATGCACGACATTCCCATGTCTATCATTTATGACCGAGGCACGCAGCATTTAGAGAGTCGTGCAGTGTGAGTTGGGCACGCGGGTCAAGCTGAGTACCGCATTTCATCCTCAAACGGACGGACAGTCCGAGTGCATAATTCAGATCTTGGAGGACATCTTACATGCTTGTGTTATTGATTTCAGAGGTTCATGGGACCAATTCTTACCTCTAGCAGAGTTTGCCTACAACAACAACTATCAGCCGAGCATCCAGATGGCTTCATACGAAGCCTTATATGGGAGGTGATGTTGTTCGCTAATTGGTTGGTTTGAGCCCAGATAGGCTAGATTGTTGGGCCCTGATTTAGTTTGTGATGCTATGGAAAAGGTTAAGGTGATTCAGGAACAACTTCGTACGGCTCAGTCCAGGCAGAAGAGTTATACGGACCGGAAGGTTCGAGATGTAGTTTACATGGTGGGTGAGAAGTTGCTTCTCCGAGTATCGCCTATAAAGGGCGTGATGAAGTTCGGGAAGAAGAACAAGTTGAGCCCAAGGTTTGTCAGCCCGTTTGAGATCTTAGAGAGAGTTGGGGAGGTTGCTTATAGGCTTGCATTTCCTCCTAGCCTAGCAGGATATTTCACGTTTTCATGCTCCGGAAGTAACCATGAGGACAACTCTCATGTTTTGGACTTCAGCACGGTGCAACTTGATGAACATCTGACCTACGAGGAATAGCCGGTGACTATTCTAGACCGGCAGGTTCGTATGTTGAGATCCAAAAGTTTCCCTTCTGTGAAAGTGCAATGGAGGGGTCATCCGATTGAGGAGGCTATGTGTAGTTAGAGTCCAAGATGTGAGGTAGTTACCCCCACGTTTTTACCAGTTCAGGTACTTTTCTATGTCAGTTCGAGGATAAACATTTCTTTAAAGGTGGAGAATATGGAGACCTGATAAGTTATTTTGAGTACTAGTCTTTATTTTCATGTTTCAAGACCTCTATTAGATCCATTTGATGTTTCTTGATTTGATGAGTGGTCTGTGTTATTTTTCGGAAAGCTTTTGCATAAAGAATTGAAGAAAAAGTAATTTTAGGCTTAAAATGAGACTTGAGTTGATCACGATCAACATTCTTGGTAAACGACCTCGGATCGGTATTTTGACAATTTCGGTAGGTTAGTATGATATTTTTGGACTTGTACGCATGTTTGGTTGGGGTCTGGAGGTGATCCGAGCGCATTTCGGCACATTATGTGAAAAATTGTGAAAATGAGTTTCAAGTTGAAAATCTTGAGTTTTGAGGATCGATTCTTGCTTGATGTTATTTTGATGATTTGAGGTAGCGAGCAAGTTTGCATGATATTATTACACTTGTGTGCATGTTTGGTTTGGAGCCCGAGGGGCAGTGGTGAATATCAGATGAGTTTGGGATAGTTTGCAACTGCTGGTGCTCAGCAATTGATGGTGCATTATTGCAGATCTCGCATTTGCGAGGTCTGGCTCGTATTTGCGAGCATGGGCCTGGGTTGGGTGACCTCGTATTTGCGAGGAAAATGTTCGCTTTTGCGAACATATTGGTCGCATTTTCCACCACTGGTAACAATTGTCAGCTTCGCCTTTGCAAAGCATTTGGGCGCACTTGCGATGGGGGACCTTTCGCAATTGCAAACAAAATATCGCATTTGCGACTTCTGGGCATCTAACGCACTGATCGCATTTGCGATCCGTGTATCGCATTTGAGGACATCGCAATTGCGACACCTGCAGCTGGGTAAAAGAGGGAAAAAATGGGACTTAGCTCATTTTACACTATTTCTCAACCCCAAACACTCTACAGGGGATGTTTGAAGAACCATTTCTTCCCAAATTCATTGGCAAGCAACTTTAATTTATTTTCTATCAATTTCTCATTACATTTCATGAGTTTTTAACATCAAATATTTGAATTCCATGGTAGAAATTAGGAATTTTGTAAAATTGAGATTTAGACCTCAGATTGAGGTCGGATATTGAAACAAATCATATCATATAACTGGGCTCGGGGGTGAATGGATAATTAGATTTTGATTTGGATCTCGAATTTTGAACAAGCGGGCCCAGGATTGACTTTTGTTGACTTTTTCAATTCTATCAAAGATTAAACCTTTTTTATTTGCGAGTAGTTTCTATTAGTATTACTATGTGGNATATATATATATATATATATATATATATATATATGGGGATCGGGTTACTCACCACAACTGAGAAGACTTGTTATTTATATATAATTGTGGATCGGTTGCGTGCTGCAACAGAGAAGACATTTGTTACTGTGTTTAACTATTGTTACTGTATCCATGTAGAATTGAGGAGTTGAGTATATGTGTTATTCTGGGGCCCTTTGTTATGTGTTTTCAGTACCGATTTTATGTTAAATTCTTGTTTTTCCTGTATTATTTCTGCTATTATTTCATTCATATTCGCACAGGTTTATAGTGAGTGCCTTGTTATAACCTCGTCACTACTTCGTCGAGGTTAGGCTCGGCACTTATAGAGTACATGAGGTCGATTGTACTCATGATACACTTCTGCACTTCTTGTGCAGATTCTGGTGTTGGTCCCGACAACAGCTAGTGGAGGCTTGCTCGAATTAGCTTTTCACAAAGACTTGAGGTATAGCTGCACGACAATCGTAGTCCCTGAAGTCCCCTTCCTTATCTAGTTTTACTGTTTATTTTGTTTCAAATAGTTATATTTTCATTCAGACATTTGGTTGTAGCACTTCTAGTATGCTCATGTACTTGTGAGTACACTAGATTCCGGGATTTAATTAGTCAGCTTTGGGAGTTATTATATATATTTTCAATTTCTACAACTTTATTTCCTATTAAAGTGCTTTCAAATTGCTTTTAAAATGAGTAATTGTGTACTAATATTGGTTTTCCTAGCAAGTGGGCATTAGGTGCCATTACGGCCCGACGGTGGGGATTTCGGGTCGTGATAGTCAAGTGTTAGGTCAAACCTTATATCATGTTCTATATATATGAGCGAGCATGTGCGAATAAATAGAGACAATACACCTTTGGTTTGGCCTCTAGCAGCAGCGGCTGAGCCGCTGCACTGTTGACAGTTGGTATAGTAAGACATCTTTTACAAGTGTAGAGTTGACTGTACGATGATCACACCCAACTCTAGTCCTAAAAAGGATAAGCGGTCGCTGCAAATATAATTCGGTCTAAGATTCCGGAGTCGAATCCCACAGAGAACTAATGTTTCGCCATAATTGTTCAATATCGCTAAGAAGACAAGCTCGAATAAATTTCTAAGTTATAAAGATTAAGATTCTTATATCTAACTAATTAACTAAGAAACTAAAGCAGTAAATTAACAACTAAAGATACTAAGGGTCGGTGATTAAATTTAGGAGGTCTAGAGTTATGATTTCCCCAAATGTTGGAATCCTTCCCGCTATGTTCCCTACAATTTTGCTTATGTATTCTCTACTGATCGTGAGCACTTTAGGTGTCGTAATTCTCTCTCGAGCAACTACAACAATTTACTAGACATTTTCTCTCGAACTACGCTAGTTGGCTTTATCTAATCGCTCATTATGACCACGTCAAGGCTTTGTTATTTCTAAACCTATCTTTAAACCTACTGTATTGATTTCTCATATACGTTAGGAGTGACGTTGTTCAACAACTACCTAAATATGTATCCCTTCTCAAGCAACACATAATAAATAGGCACAGTCAATTGATGGTCATTCAATCAACTGAAATAAGCACGTAGTTGAACAAATATACAAATTCAAAGGTTAAATTATATTAAAAAATAACAAGAATTCATCCTCCAAGAGGTTCCATCAAAACCCTAGATAACAAATTAGCTATTCATAATAGTATGCATAACTACAATACTAGATTTCACAAGCAATAATGAAAATAGGAAGAAGGAAGTGAAAAACTCGTAGAAGAATTCTCCGCCTTACTCCTAGTGTGTTCTTGCCTCCTTAGGTCTAAAGTGTGTCAAAAGTACTCAAAATACCATTTTCTATGTATATATACCAAGTGGGGTCGGGCCCAAACAATTATACCTTCTCCTACGCGAAAAAGGATACTTTTCCCGGATAGAACGTGCGCGGCCGCGGATCAACTGCGGATTGACCGCGGATTTTGCCCAGTTCACTACCTGATTTGCGCAGTCAGTGCGCGGCCGCACACTTGATGCGTACTTTGAACCCTGTTCTATTTGGCATTTGAAAATACGTAAAACATGAAAGTTGTAGCTCTTTAAATTAGCGTTCCAACCATATATTGTGGAGACCAAATGGAGTTCTGATCGAAATGTTATGTGTATTTTACTAGATAGTGCGCAATATGCCTATTCGATTCTTCGTTCGTCCTTAACTATCATCCGTTGATCCCCGAACGCGATCCCGGCTTAATCCCTTGGGCTTTTACTCAGACTTCAAAGCTCTAAATCACTTGAATTTATTCTATAATATCTACATAGCTCGAAATCACTCCTACAAGGCATAAAACACATAATTAGTACAAAACACTAGC